>JAPFRW010000173.1:0-69104 GCA_030778065.1 Akanthomyces uredinophilus | reverse complement strand
AAACGGGGAGGGGGCACGGGGGGAGGGGAGAGTTTCCAAGAAGGAAAAAGGCAAGATTGACGAAAAGAAAAACTAGCTAGGTTCTTTCTTGCCAAGTGCCAGTTTCTCTTGTCCTTTCATTGGCACGCAAGCACACACACTTGCGGGTTTGCATCTGCACCGCACCACGAAAAAAAAAAAGGCGCTGGGGCGGCAGCCATTCCTGGTATGCACATGGGCGAAGCGTGTGCTGCTATTGGCTGCGCCCCTCTGCCACGGTTGGCGAGCACGCGACACTTTGCTCGATGCTGCTTGGTCAATTCGGGTCCTCTTTGCTTTGGCGAGCCTTTTTTTTTCCCCTGTCGGAGCAATTATGAATTTCCTCTTCTAGGTTGGCATCTTTTTTGTGTTAGCATGTGGCCCTTTTGATGATTATCCTGTACCGTGTAGTGGCGGCGCGTGGCCCTGCGCATTGCTCTCCGCCTTCTTCCTCCTCTTCCCCCCCCGGAGAAGGCTAGATCAACTACGACAGGAAGTCGAGCTTCTGCCCTCGTGGTCAGTTTTGCGGCCTTTTTACTCGCTCAAATCGTGAATAGACCTAGCACGGCCCTGCTCGTCCTACCCCCCCTTCTCTATAGATTGCTTGCTTGCCAAGCGTCGAAAACGTGATCCCGCCCCGTCTCCCCTCTGTGTATCTTGCCTCTTCTCATTTCCTTTCCTCTTCTTTTAATATTGTTTTGCCACCGGCTCATATCTTTAGCCCTCTCGCCTCATTCGCTACTCGCGTGCTCAGTTTATTCAGTCTCACTTCTGTCTTGCTGCTTGACAGAAAGATAAGCCCAATCCTGTCCTGTGCATTGTTAGTCTGGAGTACGGCCACACCCACACCACCTTGTTCGATACTTGGCCCCCGCCCAGACTGTCACGCTCTCGACTGCTCTTCTTGGCCTTTCGCGAGATTGTACATGAAAAGCATCTGTTTCATTCATTCATCCTCTCGCTTCTGACTGATTCATGATCGATATTATCTGTGGGCGACGCGCGGTTTCAGATAAGCCAAATCTCTTCGGCATAAAGCACACCCTGGACACCCCATGACGCTACAAGAGCATAAAATTCACATTCGATAACGACTTGGTCCCTACAGAAGCGTCCTGACACTCAGATAAGCAAAAAGCACCCTGGTCCGAGGCTCAATCAAATTCGTGGCCTTGCCATCCACATAACGCGAGCGTCGACCTATTGGCCCGCTATCGCAGCCTGATCTCGACACGGACGCCGCCATTACCCTTGTATGGTCTTATACAAAAAAAACCCCCGAATCTTAACAACATCGGCAAAGAACCGAAAGCCTTCTTGCTGTCGATCCATCTCATTTTCATATACGCGGCGCACGCCAACGGCGCGCAAGTCTAAACGAGCCGGAATCTGTAGCCCCGTCACTGCAACCGTCATCTACTCGACCACACACGACACCGAGAAAATCGTCACACATCACAATGCCTCGACCCGGCCTCCCTCTTACCCCTGGATCATCAACAGATCTCAAAGGCAAAGACGGCGTCAACCAGATGGCTTCGCTCCACCTGGCGTTCGAGCTGCCCCCTCCCGCTATCCATGACGCCGCGCGTACATCCCCGGGCAAGCTTTCTCCCGGCTCGTCCGTCCACCACGGCCAGCCACACCACCAGCACATGAGCCCTCCAACCTACCCAATGCAAGCCGCCGAGACGGTCAAGGCACGCCGCCGCTCGTCGGCTGCCACCAGAGAGACCAAGGACAGCAACGCCACCTTTGCCCTGCCGCCGCCGCCCACTCGCTCCCGCAAGATTATCCAGATGAAGCCCCGGCACGAGGACGCCGCCGCCACCACTGCCGAGTCAGCAGCTCCCAAGGACGGCACCGGAAAGGGAGCAGGAGGAGGAGCCTCCAAGGCAGCCAAGACGACAGCAGCCAGCGCGTCGGGAAGTGGTGGTGGTGCGGCTGCTGCTGGTGCCTCCGGCAAGACCGGCAAGAAGCAGCCGAGTGCCACGAGCGCGGCCGGACGCAAAATTGCTCGCAAGACTGCGCACAGCCTGATAGAGAGAAGACGGCGGAGCAAGATGAACGAGGAGTTTGCAGTCCTGAAGAATATGATTCCTGCCTGCACAGGCGAGATGCACAAACTGGCCATTCTGCAGGTAAGCGCGGCTTACACACGCAACCCACACAAAACCAAGTACAATGAGGAAAAAAAAAACTAACAGAAGTAGGCTTCGATTGAGTACATTCGTTATCTCGAGGATTGCGTTTCTCAGCTCAAGGCCCAGCACGACGGCGACCACCGCGGTGAGCTCTCCGCCTCGGGCAACCCCCTGCCGTCGATCCGCGAATTCCATCCGACCTTTCACGGCGAGCCGGTCGACGTGGAAATGTCTGACTCGGAAGCCGTGTCGCCTACGTTTACCGCCCGCCCAGACCACCACTACCAGGCGCATCAGCACCAACCATCTGTGTCGCCGGCGCTGCACGCGCAAGATGCGCGCCCGCGCCATCACTCGTACTCGTCCGCGACGTCGGCCGTCGCACCCGAGTATCGCCATCACAGCTTCACCCTCTCGGCCACGCCGTCGCCGGCCTTTGGGCCCCAACGCCATGGGCCGTACTCCCGGAGCAGCACGTCGACGACGGCGTCGACGGTGACGAGCCCAGCGCTGAACCCGCAGACCGAACTCGACCAGGAGGCGACGGCGGCGCTGCTGATGCTCAACAATGACCGCAGAGGCACGGCGGCGAATGCACGAGGGCTGTCTGTTCGCGACTTGCTGAGTGGATGAGTTGACCGACAAATATGTTGGGCCAAAATTGTGTATTTTTTTCCTTCGCGGCGGCGTACATGTGATGAGAAAACGAACAGTATACCTTTATAACGGCGGCACATTGTCTGGACAGTCTGCGATTTGTATTTATTGGCGTTAACTGGATCGGACCAGGGCTTGATATCAACTTGGATTGCTTGCGAAACGACCGTAATTTAACTTGCTAATTATTAACGTGCTTTTATGATTGCGGTGATTATCAAGGTGACTTGACTTCTGCTGTAGAAACCAAGCGTACATCATCTTTATGCCTTGAGTCTTTCGGTCGAGGCTATGTCGGCCTTGGCGTCCATGACAAGGAAGCTACGAGAGTCAGCTTTATTCATATGTGCAGACAGGTAAACATCTTTACTCACTTGTACCACAGAATTGTGGGCGCAATCGTCATTAGATGCCACAAGCTGTGTGCATCAATCGAGCCCAGCCACGGCGGAAAGTCAAACAGCTCCATGCTCATGGCAAACATGACCCAGGCGACGACCAGACCGGGCCACGTCGTCCACAGACGCTTCGACTCCCTGTACTTTTGGACGCTGAACCACGTCCACAGGATATTCTGCACGATGCCGACGGCAATGTTGGCCGCCATGTTGTACGTGTAGTCCCAGCGCACGCCCTTGAGGTAGGCGACGTGGGCGCAGTAGAGCAGCGCGCAGAGCAGCGTCCACGCGCGCAGCACGGAGCGGCGGTTGGGGGTGGCGCGATCCAGCCGGAAGACGCGGATGGGCGCGTAGTACATGCCGTACAGCACGTTGGCGCCGGCAGCAAAGTAGTCGAGCTGCTCGGTGGCGGGGAAGTCGCGCGTGTGGAAGACGGCCGAGCACACCCACGAGGCGATGCCGACGTGGGCGAGGGCGACGTAAAAGGGCCGCATGCCGTGGCGGGCGGGGATGCGCGCGCGCACCTTGGCCAGGCCGTCCCAGTGCGCCCAGAGGTTGCCGAGCGAGAAGAGCACGGAAAAGGGCTCCTGCATGCCGAGGAAGCGGTGAAAGGGCCACTTGCCGTGAAACTGCACGACGCGCTCCGAGGCGGCGACGCGCTGCGTCGTGATGATGTGCTGGCAGGCATAGTCGCACTCGGCGGCGCAGTTCCAGAGGAGGAGACGACGGAGGGGGGCTGGAGGGGGTCAGGAGTCAGTCGACGTCCAAAGCACAAGTTGGTCATTGGTTCGTGTAGTGATGGGTGTGTCGTTGGAGGGATTCGCGTAACGTACGGATTGGTGTCTGTTTGCCAGCGCGACAGTTTTCAGACTCGCAGACCTGCGCCAGTCAGTACTTTGAACATCGTCTTCCATGGCCACTGCGCCTCCTCAACACTTACCTGGACACAGTCCCTGAACTCGGGCAGTCTGTCACCCACCGATGCTCTGACGGCGCCGGCAAAGAGCACGAGGGCGAGGAGCGCCAGCAGCGGCGCGCCGACCCAGGTCCTCCGCCTCAATGGGAGCATGGCTATCCTTTCATTCAACTGTCAATTGCCGTATCAAACGAAGGAAGAAAGGAGAGCTGATGTCGTAGTAAAGATCCAGATACAGGCAGGGGCTGGGGAGGACAATGTGGAGGGGCGGAATGTGATTTCGGACGTGGTGGCTTGTGCCTAGCTTTGGGCCCGCGTCCCCTGTTTGCGATCCCGGCACGCTGAGCCGCAGCGGTGACAGCTGCCCTCGTGTTCTGCAGACCTGGCTGCCCAATTAAGGTAGGCATGAGGTACGTACCCCATTGATGCCATCCTGCCTGCGCGATGGCATTACTTATGCCAGTAATCGGTAAAATGGCCTCGTTTCTTCATTACATGAGTCAATTTTATAAGAATGCGGGAAGGGATCCGCCACAATAACAATCGAAGGACAAGCAGCCAACAAGGTGCCTGGGGACTGGTTGTAGGTAGCGTAGCTACACTAATACCAGACGCTTTTATAGTCTGTGGTAGGCTGTGCACATGAAGACTCACTTCCTCACTTGTACTGATTCGCACGGCTTACAACATAGCTGCATCTTGGCTTTAAATTAACCCTTTTACCACCGAGCTTTTTCTACAAAATGATCGCCGGCCTTCAAAAACTCCACCTCGGCTTTGACCTGCGGAATATAAATGACTAGCGCGGAACGGAACCGCTTCCCGGCGAGGCTTTACCAGAATGTCACAGGCCGCCGCATCAACGTGTCCCATCGTGAACATTCAACGTTGCTTTTTTTGAGATGCCTTCTATCGCTTGGATTGGACTGGGCAGCATTGGCGAGGTACGCAAGGTCTGGCATCATGCATGGACACGATGGCTGACTATTCCGTAGGCCATCTGCAAGAACCTCGCCCAGCATGCGCCGCTGGAGCAGCCGGTGATTGTGTGGAATCGCACTGTGGAAAAGGCAGAGCGCCTGGCGGCTACGTCTGAAAAGATGGAAGCGGCAAAGTCACTGGCGGATGCCGTCTCACGAGCAGACATCATCTGCCTCTGCCTGGCGGACGATGCCGCCGTGAGCGGCGTGGTCAATGAAGCGGCGCAGTTGTCTGTGTCGGGCAAACTGTTTGTCGACTTGTCTACTGTGCATCCAGATACAGATCAAGCGCAGGCAGACAAGCTGCAGAGTCTCGGAGCTACCTACCTTGCTTGTCCAAGTAAGTCAAATATTGAGCCTGCCGAAACGGTTCACTAACACGGCAAGTCTTCGGAGGTGTCGCCCTGGCGATTGAAAGACAAATAACTCTTGTCCTGGCGGGCCCCTCTGACGCCATTGCCAAATTCGAGCCTTTTACAAAAGACGTGTAAGTCAGAAAAAAAAGAGACATATCATCCGCGTCGGCTGCAGTCTAACAGACGCAGAATATGTAAAGACACGATAAAACTGGCGGATCAGCCTCTTCGAGAGGCTGGCATGCTCAAACTCGTCGGCAACTTTGTCCGCTTCTCCGCTATAGAGGTCCTTTGCGAAGCCAGTGTTCTTTCCGAAAAGATTGGTCTACCAAAAGAGACTCTTGCCAAATTTGTCGGGGCCATGATTCCAGGTCCTAGCGCCGGACAGCTGGCGATGCTGCACTCTGGAGCATACAGTAACCTCACCACGGTGCGTATCTGCCGAATCATCTAGAAGCGGGGCTTTGCTAATGTCGTGAAAAGAACATTGCGCCCATCAGTATGGCTCTGAAGGAAAATAGCTATTTGAATGACCTCGCTCAGCGAAACGGCGTCAAGCTTCGTGCCCTGGACACGGTGACGGCGCACGCGGAGCGCGTCAACGACATGAGAGGACCAGATGCAAAGCTGCTTGCTATTTACGGGTCAATTAGAGAAGAGAATGGCCTGCCGTTTGAGAACAAATGAGCGTGCATGATGCTGTGTGGAAAGAGCTAGTCTAGAGACCAAACTTGCTGCTCAACACACTGCGCGTCTGTAGCATTTGTCTACTTTGGCCTAAGATGCATTTTGGGGACCGTCGGTGATGGCGCTGCTTTTGTGATTAATGTTTAATGTGCTCCTTGCAACACACATTCCCGCAGCTTGTCGATCGGCTGGGAATCTGCGCTGATTTTCCAATGCGACTCAACTGCCGACGAGTTCTCCTTGGCACGTATATCAGACTCTAGTTAGCAAATTGTGGCGCTTTCGAGTTTTTAAGTTCGCCGCCACCGTCGGCCAACGTGTCTCCGCGGCAGGCCGGCGTTTCGGGCCCGAAATCATCTCTACAAGTCTGGGCGCTTCGTGCAGTGCAATCTTCAATAGAAGTAATCTAATAGAATTTGCAAGAGGAAATGAGTTAGTTGACGGTTTCTCACCACTCACAATCTCGACTCACGCAGGGCTCGCTCAGCAACATCGTCAGCAGCATTGCGCCGAGTTCCGAGCGATGGGCGATCAAAGAGTCTGACACCATTGCCAGCGCCACCCGTAAATTTCTAGCCCTACGGGCCTACCGATGTGTGCGTCGTTTATTTTGCTCTCGGCAGAGCTGCCGTCGCTCCAGCTTGCGTCACCTTCCCCGTTATTGAAATGAGATGGCCAAATGAGGCGTTAATTCTCGCGTGTGTAGTTGGGCGTGCGCCCGCCATTGCGCAGGGCGGTGCGGATGCCCACAGGGCGCAGGGCAGCACGGAGCACCTAATGAGGGCACCATTCTGGCCGAAGGTCAATATGTTTTGACTGGCGCTGTAGGTTGC
The DNA here is from genome assembly GCA_030778065.1 of Akanthomyces uredinophilus. Lineage (NCBI taxonomy): Eukaryota > Fungi > Ascomycota > Sordariomycetes > Hypocreales > Cordycipitaceae > Akanthomyces > Akanthomyces uredinophilus. Next base: position 62,115 of record JAPFRW010000173.1, on the reverse strand, counting down.
TTGTTTAGGAAGCCCTTCCGTCTCCTTCGTGCAGCCTTGTTTGGCTTTGCACGACTGGAGGTTGAGATGACAATGCAGCATTCAATGCTCTCATGCAGCAATGTCCAATTCGAACAGAGCCATCTTGATATTTGTTCGTCTGTTGCTGCAGGGATTCGTCATCATTCCCCTGAGATTACTGTTTGTTATCTTGGGCGAAACCCGGGCTTATTAGCAACCCCGGGGGCCGCAACCAATAATCACAACGGGCACCATTGACTGGTACACTGCCGGTACCACGCTGTGTCGGAATTGGCCAGGGCCCTGCCTGGCCGGTCCGGCATTCGCCGCAAACATTTGCAGGACGGAATCGTTTTTGGTGTCGCCGCGTCATTCACGCAGCGTCGAGCTTGGCTTCTGATCGCAGAAGGACTTGGCATTTCTGCCTGGCCAACCATTGAGGCATTTCATGACATTTACCTGCGAACTTGGGCTGTAGAGAGTAGCGCTTCAATAATCCCGTAAGCATGAAGACGGTATGAGACACGCCTCGTTCTGGGCCCCGTGTGGGACGGGCCACCAGGCTAGTTGGTGCATAGCCTCGCACACAGAATCTCTGACGGCGCGCCTACGGCAGTGCTTCCGTAACTTGGAGGCTAAGCCTGGTGAGATGACCCGGAAGAATTTAGCTGGTTCCCACAGGGGCCTTGGCTTCGATTTACATATAATGATCCCTGGGGCGCATCAGCAGGAAAAGGCCTTCGGCTCGACCCTCTTTTCTCAACTGTGTCGAACATCACAGCCCTGCAACGCCTGAGCAGCAGCAGCCCAGCGCCATTTGCCCAAAGAGCAAAATGTCGAAAGAGGCACTTTACGAGCCGGTGCCTTCGTCGCGCCTCAAGGTCTTCTCCACGCCCATCAAGTCGGAGGGAGAAGACCACATCCGCGAAGACGAGGAGACCAACACCATCGACGACGGTCGCTACGCGCCCGACCACAGACGACATCCCGACAATTACCCCCGGCTGCAACGGGTATGCGATAGAGATCTTGGAGACGGGGAGTTTTAGAAGCTGACGGGATATAGCACGAGGAGCCAACGCTGCTCGAGATTTTCTACGATTTGTTCTTTGCGGCGACCTACAACGCCTACTGCGACGTCAAGGAAGTAACCAACCATGCGAGCTTCAAGGCATCAATCGGTTTTTTCTGGTACCGCTCCCCGTCATTCACCCGCCACGATGTTTTGTACTAACATCGTTATTAGCCTGCTGTGGCTGACATGGTTCAACGTGACGTTGTTTGACGTTCGCTACGCTACCGACTCCATCTTTTGTATGATTCTCGATCGCTCGCCTCAAGTTCATGCTAACAAGGAGCAGCACGCCTCAACACAGCCATCCAGCTCGGTGTCCTCATCGGCTTCGTCGTTGTCGCCCCAAAGTTCGACGTCGAGACGCAAGATGCGTCTACGATGCGCGCCATGTGTACGTGCTGCGCCTGACCCGCCGGCCATCTTTCGGTGATTGCTAACCTTGTGCAGCCATCATCCTGGCCATTTCCCGTTTCAACCTCATGGGCCAGTACGCCTGGATGGCCTTCCACGTCCGCCACTACCGCACCACGCGCGTGCCGCTGCTCGCGCAGATGGCCGTCTACATCGCCGCCGGTGCCGTCTATCTCGGCGTCGCGTTCCGTTTCGAGGAGGGTCGCCGCAGCCACGCCTTTGTCACCTGGTACTGCATCTCCGGCGCCGAGGGCATCCTCAGCCTGCTGCTGTCCAACTACTCGCCCATCCTCAGCCTCGGCAAGACCCATCTCATGAAGCGCCTCAGCCTGCTGACGGTCATGATTCTCGGCGAGGGCATCGAGTCCATTGCCAACAAGGTGCTCATCATTGTCAAGCACAAGCATGCATGGGACACCACCACCATTGGCCTCGTGACGGCCGCCGCTGCCACGGTGTACTTTGTCTTTCTAGTCTACTTTGACTGGCTCGGCGCAAAGACTCACCTTCCGCACCTTCGCCGCAACTTCTGGGTCGCCCTGCACTTTCCGTTTCACCTCGCCCTGGTCCTCTTCATGCAGGGGTTCACGCAGATGCTCATCTGGGGCAAGATTGCTCGGCAGCTACGGCGTGCTCTCGACTTTGCCGACCCGACCAACGACATGGACGTTCTAAACGGCCAGGCCACCACCCTGTCCGTCAGCGGGAGCGTAAATGCCTCGGTGCAAGGCTTCCTCGAGGATTATCCTTCCAAGCTGGACAGTACAACCGAAGTCATCAATGCAGCGCTCAGAAATATCTCGTCGCTTCCAGACAGCTTCTGGCCACTGGTCGCAAAGCTGTCCAACGATGATAGTGCAAACAGCACTCCGAACTTGACCGACACCGAGACGAGCAGCTTCGAAACGCTTTTCTACTCGGTCTACAGTCTCTCTGCTTCCATGGCCAACAACGTTTTTCGTGCCTTCAACACCGAGGTTTCTGGCGAAATCGAGTCCAAGTACAAGGCCCTGGAGGGGACGGACCGCCAAGGTTTCCAGTTTACGCTGCAAGAGAAGAACTGGAGCCGCTATGGCCTTGTGGTAAGTGCAATTCGTTGTTTCCGAAGAACTGCGGCTGACATGAATTAGTTTGCCTACACGTACATCAGTGCTGCGTGCACCATCTTTTTCGTCCTCATTCTCAAGCAGCTGACCGATGGCTACATCCCAAAAGGCTGGGGGATTATTCGTCAAATCATTATTTTCGCCTTGGCGCTCGGCACTGGCCTGGCGACCATCGTGTGGTTCTACAGCGACAGCATCTTCAGCTGGCTACAAACACCGTGGGTGATGCCTACGCTGTGCTTTGTCTGGATGGCTATTGTCGTTCTGACGCACGTCAACATCGGCGGCGTGAAGCTCAACCCGGGACACTTCAAGTGGCGCTCGCGCAAGTAACGGTCGCAACGGTGTACAGTCTAGACAAATTGTTTGTTTTGTAGCGAATATAGTACCATAGAATCTTTGTCTCATATTGGAAGTACTCTCCAAGCTTTTCGGGACTAATTTAATACGTCCAACCCTCACCCTCCAGACCAGCTACGATACACACTCACACAGCCGCAATGCACTTTTCCAACACCTTTTCTAGCAATTACTCACTGCGCTCGGGGTTGTGGCTGCAGTGCTTTCGAGTATAACTGCAGTGACTAAAGAGACGCGCTTGGCCGCGGCGGCTCTATCTAGAGCGGCGACGGAAGTAGAAACTGGCAGCTCAGCAATCTGTGCGGCAGTTATTCAGGCTGCCACCGTCAGTATATCGGTGCTGTTTTTTTGCGATCGTCAAACTCCGCGCGCAGTAGGTCGCGAACCTGCTCTCGACTAGCAGCCATTGACCTAGGTTATAGGACTAGATACCGATGTTCCTGAGAGGTGTCTGTGTGGTTGACAGGTATGCAATTTGTGTTAGCTATTGAGTGTGAAATAAGATTTCTCGAGTTTTAGTTCCGTCTTGTCTAGCAATTCGAGTGGCCAAATATGATGAGACTAGGGGGAAGATCGGCAATGATGTATTCGTGCTATTTGTGTTCCTCTCATTTCTGTCCACTTATAGGATCTGGCAAAGCTCGTAGTCCGTCTTGAAATCTACTCCTTATACAGTGCGGCCATAGCTCCCATGTCAATGTCTTGTATCCTCCATGCGGGAATAACCGCTACGTGTACTGAACAGCACCCAAAGAAATCCGTGCCAGGAGGAGCCATGTGCCATTCTGGTCAGACGCACTTCTCTGCACAGTTGGCAACAGCAAGTCACATATTCTCTTCGTATCCACTCTCCGTAGTTGTCGGGGCTCCAAAAAATGTCGCGGATGTCGTCAGCTCGGGCGAGAGAGCAGGCTTTCCTCGTATCGGAAGCTCGATGGATGGGCCGGCATTCTCCGCCGTCTTTTTTATGGCAGCTCTTTCGGATCTTCTGACATCTGCTAGCCGTTGCTGAATCCGCTGCGCTACCCTTTGCGACTGGCTGCGCCGCTCGGCTTGGGAGCGAGCTTCGACAAAAGTGAATCTTGCGGTGTAGGCATAGTCTGCAGGACCTCGTGAACTCGGCGGTGCCATTCGGCAGGTGTCTCCAGTTAGGAGCTGCCACTTGAGGTAAGAACACACTGCTCTGATCAAGTGCCACTGCACATACTCGATGCCAAGAGCAACAGGCTGAATACACCAGTCCACCGGTTCTTTGGCGAGCTCATCGTACAGAGGCAAGCGTAATTCGGCCGCCACGACGAAAAAGTGTGAGCTTGGGCGTCCGAGAGACTCAAATTTGTGCAGGACACGATGGAGGAGATCCTTGTTGACAAAGTCGTCCGCAGTCCATGGCACATCAAATGATACTGGATTTTCAGTATTTGCTTCAATGATGTCGCAAGGGTTGATGAGCGCCATTTTTACAAACAAGCTCGAATTGTGTCGAATTATCGGTGAAAGAAATCGTTCTCGAAGGAGAAAATGTATCGCAGAGGATATGAATTGAAACTGAGTTGCTGCGTTTGCACGGTTGGAATTCGCACTGTGACCGAAACGGCTGAACGGAATAGCTTCGGTCCCGGCTTCCATGTGAGATGAGACTGATGAAGATGGTAATCTACAGGTTTTGAATATGCCCCGATGTCTACTGCGGTTTGTTTGCGAGCCTCTGGTGCCGTGATTTATTCCAGCCAGGCCGTGAACATGGTAAGCATCAGCTAGCATCAATCCAAGCTGCCGAGAACATCAGTCGGCTTCGTAAATGCCCTAAATGCACTAAATGCACTACATGCACTCAATGCACTACAAATACAAAGAAAGAGTATATTGTTCTGGAGAAACATTCTTGACAACGTCTAAAAGTCTTGCGAATTCTGTGAATTGTTCTGAGATGCTCTTAGCAGACCTGATCTTTAGATGTGTTGCACCCGCTTTCTTCTTAAATGCTGTGGCTGTCTACTGGGCTGTAATTAGAGATTAACTACAAATTAAATGTCCTCATCTAACTTTATAATTATGGCACATGAGAGATCTCACGGTTGAACTTGTGAAAAAGAAAGAGCTTGTAGACTTAAATAAGCAATTGGAGTCACATGAAACAGATGGTCGCGTGGCCAAATGGCAAGGCGTCTGGCTACGAACCAGAAGATTGTGGGTTCGATCCCCACCGTGACCTCTCTTTTTGCGCTGACGAAGCTTTCTTTCATCATTTTATTATTTTCTCTTTTTTTTCCACGCAGTCACCGTTTTTTTCGGAAGCCTCAGTATTCTCATCCTTGGCCCTAATCCTGAACGCCTCTATCGGCCTCTTTCTTTTCAACATCCTAGACGTCTAATTCGTCTCTTCTCTGCATGCAGCGGCGCCGGGCGGCCTCCCTTCAAGGAGTGCTCTCGGCAAAGCTGCGAGACATCTCTCCACATCAATACATTCCACTAGAATCAATATAGTACATCTTTATCGATGGTGCTAGTGGCTGTGCATAGCGAGATCTCGACAAATTTATTAGCAATCTTCCAGCCGGCCATGCCCTTGCCGTCCTGATCGGTGCAATTGACGACACGAAAATAGATACTGCCGTGCACTGCTGAAGAAAAAAGCACGGAGAACTTGGCAATTCTAAGTCCTGGTGGGAATATTCACTGTAGTATTCTGTAACTGCAAGTCCAATAGTCGGGTGATGACAGCCAGGAGTGTCCGACAGCGCTTAGACGGCAGAGATGGACGAAATCGAATTCCATGCAAGCATTCTACAGGCGTACCAGTTCGCCAAGGTAAATTTGCGATGAAACCGTCTGAAATTATTGCCTACTATATCTCCGTCATTCCTCTAGCCTTGGAGTTGTTATACTAGCCTCACTGTCTATCGCCGTGCTGCCAATACAGTTTAAAAAGGAGGATGTCGCCCTTCCAATTTTGCTAAATTATCCTCTGCTCTATTGACAAGCTTCTCAATACAGACTACGAATTATGTTACAGTTGTCAATTCTCCTACCGCTTTTCGCCCTCGCCGTGCGTGGTGCGCCCACCGGCAATACTGACGGTGGCGGCGCTTGCAGTGTCGTCTTGGTGCCGATACTGGTACCGGTGGACACGACAGTGGCAGCTCCCGGCCCTACCAGTACAGTACAGTCTCCCATTACCAACGGCCGCGCGGGCGCAGTCAATTCTGTCGGCAGGGAGAACAAGATGGTGATGCTTGCACAGGGCGCGAGCTCCACCGAGCTAGATACGGCCGCAGCTGCACAGTCTGCCTCGACGACAATGGACAGACCATCAAAAGTAACCTCGGCTGCGATCAGAACAGCATCGTCCAACAAATTGAGTCCCACAGGGACTAGTACTACAACGGTGACAACTACTGTGACCGTATCGGGCAAGCAGTCGTCTTACACACCGGGCAGTGACCAGGACGATGGTGTCGAGGTCCTAGGCCGGAAAAATGTTGTCTACTTCACGAATTGGTAAGCTGCTACTTTTTTTAGTGAACGGGTTTTGAGATTGACCGTGATCAGGAGCGCAAACGGCGGCAACTATACACCAGAAGAAATTCCTGCCCAGGATGTCACCCATCTACTATATGCTTTCGGAGACATCTCGAGCACAGGGGAAGTGTAAGTCAAGAAGCCGTATGCACGCTGCACAAGAAACAACACTGACATCTGCAGCATTTCTTCGGACTCACAAGCTGATATCCAGAAACAATACGGTGGCACTCAAAAGCGCAGCAGCCAAGCTCAGGGCAACATTGGACGGATCTACAACATCAAGCAGCAAAACCGCAATATGAAGGCTCTCTTATCCATAGGTGGAGCCAGCTACTCTGCTGCTGGCAAGTTTGCACCTGCGACTAGCACCGTGGATGGCCGCCGGCGCTTTGCCCGCTCCGCGGTGAAGCTCATAAGCAATTGGGGCTTTGACGGCATTGACATTGACTGGGAGTACCCCGAGACCAAATCAGAAGCGGACGACTTTGTCTCTCTCCTTCAAGAAACTCGATCCGAGTTGAACAAGTATGCCCAAGACAACAACCAAACCTACCACTACCTCCTCACGGTCGCCGCCTCTGCCGGCCCCAGCCACTACAAGCTCCTCAACCTCGAGGCCATGGACCGATACGTCGACGCCTGGCATCTGATGGCGTATGACTATGCCGGCGCCTGGGACAGTACTACTGGCCACCAAGCCAACGTCTACCCGGACCCCAGCAACGCAGCGAGCACAAAGTTCAATACCGAGCAGGCTGTGGATGACTACATCGCCGCCGGCATTGAGCCGGGCAAGATTGTTCTCGGATTCCCTCTTTATGGTCGTTCCTTTGCTCAGACAAGTGGCCTGGGTGAGCCATTCAACGGCGTGGGCCAAGGTAGCACAGAGCCAGGCGTGTGGCTGTACAAGGACCTGCCCCGTCCTGGCGCAACGGTGACAGTCGACCGCACAGTCCTTGCTGCTTACAGCTACGACCCGGCAGCCAGGAGCCTCATCTCGTACGATAATGAGGAGAGCGCCAGCCTCAAAGCGACTTACTTGTTGGGGAAAGGCCTCGGCGGCGCCGTCTTCTGGGAGGCCTCGGGCGACAGGCCCGGCGAGGACAGTCTGGTGGCGTCGCTGGCCCGCAGCATGTGGCCGCTACAAAGTTCGCAAAATATGCTGGAATACCCAGATAGCGAGTTTGAAAACATTCGAATGGGGTCTTGAATCCTCATCGGGTATCTATTTTGCATCTGGCTCTGGCCGACGGCGTTTACTTGCATTTACTACCTGCATTTACAAGAGGGAGACAATTGCTGGACATAGCCCCAAAGGGAACAGAAATCGCTAATTTACACCAAAACTTATGTAATAATATAAACAGGGTCATCAAGTCTTTTCTGCTATTTTCTATCCAAGAAATAGCCATCATTCATATTTATGATAAAGCCAAGCAAGCGACAGCACCGAGCAGTCCCAGTACCAGACTGGGACAGAGCCTCTGTGTGCCATTCTCAGACAGGGCTGTTGGTTTGGACTCCCCCAACGCTGTGGGACTTGCCGAATCTGCAAATCCCTTCAACGTGCTCGAGGCGAATTTTGCTGGGCGGGGGGTGATGGCCGTGGTGATTGTCTCTTGGCCCTCCTGCGACGGGAGAGACGTCAGGACAGCCATGTCGCTAGTCTGCTCTCTGAACGAGCCTCCGGCAGCAACTGCCTCAGCTTTCAAGACTCCGTCTGGTATCGCGTCAGGTGCGGCTGATGGCGTTGCAGTAGCGGGCTCCGTCGATGGCTGCAGAGTGGTAAATCCGTTCGGAGCCGGTTGAGCCGCTGCCAGTTCCTTTTCGGCCTCGGTGACGGGAGACGGTGATGGTGTAGGCTTCTGGACTGCTGATGTAGCCGCCGAGGTTGAAGGCTTTTCTTGGCTTGCAGATTTAGCGGTGGACTTCGGACTGGATGCTGGTGCAGCAACCTGCGTCGCGGCGGGAACAGATGCGACGGTCGGGAGTGGCTTGAGAGAGACTGGTGCTTCATTGCTTGCTGGCAACCCGGGAAGGGGCAGCAAGTCGGTCTTGGAGCCCTCGTTGCTCTCTTCTTTGTCGGTAACCTTTTCTTCCTTCTTTCCGTCCTTTTGGGCGTCCTTGTTGGCGTCCTTGTTGGCGTCCTTGTTGGCGTCCTTGTTCTTCTCTTTGTTGTTCCAATCACTGTTCGGCTTTCCAGCTTTACCTCCGTTTTGCTTATTATCATTTTTGCCGCCGCCATTTCCATTGCCCAAGTCAATTTGTTGGGTTGGCTGCCTCGTCAGCGACTGGATGGCAAACGGCTGCGACACAACCACCTTTGCGCGCGCATCGACAATGACCATGGCAAATTTGGGAAAGGCGGTGATGGTCTCATCAGCAGTCCATTGCAGGATGCCTGCGTTTCCAATGTTTACTGGGCACATCTACAGTCAGCACGTTTGCTGTGATGCATCCAATCATCGAGCAAGAAGTCCATACCTGCAACCTGTTTCAGAACAACATCTTGTCGGATCGCTGCACCAGCAGGAACGAGGTTGATTGAGAGAGGTGCTTGAAGGCCGGCCTTGTTCCACTGGATCTGGATCGCCTTGTTTACCTGCAAGCTGGCCGATGCGTCGGGGAAGACGAACTGCGCGGCAGCAGCACCTGCAAGCGCTGCACCTGTGAATAGGTTCTGAAATCGCATTCTCGGAATCAGACTCAAATGATCAATCAGACTAGTCGAGTTATTGTTCAGATATTCAAAGAAATCAATGATCGGCAATTGTGCGTTAATGAGCGTTGGTGTAGGACAAAATGGAATGAGTGTAGGTTGTTGAATAGCAAACGAGAAAAAAAAATTGCAAAACGATGAAGTGACGCGGCTCATGATTTCTTAAAGGTCGTCTCAACTGTTAGCTTCAATTCATCATTGCAAATCCTGATAGTCGACATTGGACCGACTTTTGCCTTTGCAGCGTTTGATCTGCGTCACGACCCGCCCGCGCTGCGTCTCATCGCAAGTCTCACAATGCTTGGCTGGACGCGCTGACCGGCACCGGCACCGTATGGTGGGAAAAAGCCAAGACAAAAGAATTTGCTCTTTTAGGAAGATGGTTTGGAACTAGCCAGGCCGTCCACTAGGTCGCGCCCGCGAACGCTGCGACGTGAGATGAAACCGCATCACCATGCCCCGACCTTGTTACGCCACAACGCGACGAAATGGAAGAAGCCCACTTGAGATCGTGCATCTAGATATCAAATACATCCTTGCCCTTCTTTGTTATCAGCTAGAATACAAGGCGGAGTAATCTTAATTGGCAGCCAATAGCTTCACAGACAAAAACACCACGAAAGTAATAAAAATCCCAGAGCTGCTGAATCCAGCAGCAATCACGCCAATCAGCGCCCAGTATACACCGTTAAATTTTCAGCTGCTATCAAACCGTAGATAGCTTCATGGAATACTCAATTCTGCCTTATTCCTGCCCTTCGCCCGGAGTGCCGGAAGCACCGACTCCGTGGAAAGCATCGCCAAATGCGGAGTCTTCCATCTCCATGTTGAGGTCCATATCGTCGCCCAAGTCACCAGCACCGCCGTCCAAATCTGGGGCGTCAAACCCAGACAGGGCGTCACCGGCAGTGTCCAGGTCGCCGAGGGAGCTAAAGTCATTCTGGTCAAATGAGTTGGAACCGGCCGGCGTGGCTTCCGCCGACGGCTTTGTGACGCTCGACTGCTTGGCGTCCTCAGCCGAAGGCTTGGCAGCGGAGGCTGCACCTACGTTAGGATCTGTAGAGCCATCCTTGGGCACGACAACCCAGTCACCGTCTTGCTCGCCTGGTGCATAAGGCTTTGCGTCACCCATGTTGGCGTCAGTGGAAGGCGCGGGCTGCGCAGGAGCTGGCGAGGGCACATTGACGTGGGCTGGTGTAGCGGCCGTAGACTGCCCAGCGGACAGATGCGCTTGAGGAGTAGGGAAGTTATTGGCGGGCGTGGACGCAGATGACAGGCCAGTGTGCATCTGGTCAAGTAAGCCTGACGCTGTGTCTCCCATGTCCATGTCAGCATCGCCCATCATCAAGCCGCTGTTCTGTGATCCAGCTTGGGAGGCCTGGCGAGACATCTGCTGCCCAGATGCCGTAGCAGGTTCAGCTTCCGGCTCGGGCTCGGGCTCAGGAGGAGGAATCTGGTAGCCCCCCTCTTGAATGCGTGTGAGAACGGGTTTGCTCTCGATCTTGCGATCAAGAGAAGCTTCTACCTGCTGCACGATGTCGTCTAGAGTATGCTTGCTGGTGGTACGGGGGTGTTCGTCGTCATTGTCGGTATTATCCACGCGACCTTCGATTCTCCATACTTCGTGTCCAGTTTGTTCAACCAGCGACCTAAGCTCACGCTCCTTTGTGCGAATGAAGGAGCCTTCCTTAAATTGGGCCACTTTTTGCTTTTGCTCCTCTTTCATGCGGGCGATTTCGGTCTCCGTGGAGGCGACATATTCATTGACTCGGTTACGGAACTCATCAGCTAGGCCAGGCTCCAGCTTGCCGACGTATGTCTTTTGAGGCAACTGGCTAAAAGCGTCGCCGCCCTGAGCAGCAAAGATTCCTTCCGTCAGCGAGGCAAGCTCGCCCTTGAGGCCGAGGCCTAGGTCGGCGGGGGTAATTTGTCCCATGCGATATGGTGAGGAGAGAATTTCCTCCATCCACTCGTGGTTTTGTTGATAGCGCCCAAGGGACAGCTCCCTGGGAGTCAGGTGGTCAAACATGTCACCTCGCGAAATATCTTCGTCATCATCCAAAACGTCGAGTGCTGGCATCTGAGCCATAGCAACCTGTTGACCTTGGCCGTGGCGGGCTCGCTTCGCAGGAGGGCCGGCGACGGGCTGCGGCGGGTATGCCATTTGCTGAGGTACACCGCGAGGGTTCTGCTGGCCACCCATCTGCTGGCGCGTGAGCTCAGGCATCGTGGGCCAGTTGGCGCGGTCGGAGAGCATAAAATCTTTGCGTCGAAGCATGCCGCGGTTGAGGAGGAACGCCCGCTGCTGCATGATAGCAGCAACTCTTTCATCGTAGGGAATTGCGTTGTTGGGCATGCGGGCATCGGGATCCGAAGGGCCGTAGTGGACAACAAAAAGGTTCTGGTCGACAGGAGGAGGGTTCGAATGGTTAGGTGCAGGCACCAGGCGGAAGCGACGTCGGGCGTGAGCGGCCACCTGCTCTCCGGGAATATAGCCAGCCTTCAGCAAGTAAATTTCCATAATCTATGAATGTTAGCGACGATCAACAGGTATCTGAAGCCTTACGTACCGCGCCATTGCGAAGGTCGTGCTTGTAGATTTCCTCAGGAGGTGACCACACGAAGCCATCCGTGGCAAAGTTGGTACCCAGGCGCTGCAAGGGTTGCCATGTCAGGAGTGTCGTGCCATCCGCGGGCTTGTCGAGATAACCCCAGAAGAAGGGGGCCTTGTCACGCGCGATTTGCGGTGCGGCCATCAACCACTTGGCAACCTCATTGATGTCCAGGCGCGCTGCTGCCGGGTATCGAAACGAGGACATGAGATGGATGTGGGGGATCTAAATAGCGTCAGCAATCCTGCTTCAGGGGGGGTAAAAAGCGCCGATGAAGTATCGGGGTAGTTCGCGTACCAGCTCCCCCGGGACATTGTGGCTGGGGTCGGGTTGTTGCGCCATGGTTGAATGTGAGGCGCTCGTCAGGCGCGGTCGCGAGCGTATTTGAACAAACGTCTCTTGCTGGTTGTATCAATCGCAAGTCATCAGCGACGTGGGAATCTCGAGCTTCTAGCGAATTTAGGATGACAATGGCTGGAGTCGCGCGCGGCGCAGCAGCAATCGCAGTCTAATTGATGGCGCTGGACTGGTGTTGAAGGAAGCTTGTCCCTCGAGTCGCGGCGGACCCAAATTTCCTCGCGACAAGGCTGGAACTGAACGACTAGCCAATGATACGCGCGTATGCAAGGCTACGATGGCGCACCTTCGACTTTTGCGAAACCAAAGCTTTCCCTCGGTGTTAGAGAAAAAAAAAATCTCGAATGTCACTTAAATTACTATATTGAGGTTTGTCATTTAAAGGTCTGCTCCCGGGGCGAGTGCAATCGATGTGGTGGCGTCACGTGACTCTCTCCCGACAGAAATCGCAACTCCTCGTGGCGAGGCAACGAACCTCTGCAACACCAAAATACTGAACGCACAGCTAACCAGAACTTGCTAAACGCAAGCTACCAGATGAAACTTTGAGACAGAGAGCTCAAAGGTACGTTCCTGCACTCGCTTCAAAACATCACATCCTCTCGGCATCTTGTTCATCATGTCGTACCCTCCACCTCCAGGCACGAGCTCGCTCCCCGCGCGACCACCACCCAGCAAAGGCGGCTTCAAGCCGGCATTTACGCCCTCGAGCGTGCAAAAGAACCAACACACCGCCGCGCCGACCACATATGCCTCGTACCCGCACCGAGCCGCCCCCGGCGCGCAGCCTCAGTATGGCGCAGCAGCATCATCATACGGCGCCGCGCCCAGCGTGAGCGCAACGCCCTACTCGTACGGAACACAGCCGACAGGCGGCACCGCGCAGGGCTACGGACAGCAAGCTTACGGCCAGCAAGGCTACGCCGCTAGCGCCGCACCGCAGATCAGAAATCCGTTCCCGCAGCCTGGAACCGCAGCCGCCGCCGCTGCCGCCGCCGCGACGGCCGGCCCCGGCGGCGCCGAGTACGATGCCGAGATGGCTGCGCAGATTGCGCAGTGGCAGAGCGCGTACCTGCCCCGCGACCCCGACGCTAGAGACGCCAGGGGCAACCCGATCGAGCCGCCCAAGGCCCCCGAGATCTCGGTCGCGCAGGCCAACCCCGACAAGACGGTCGTGCGCCAGGGCGGCGGCAAGAAGTGGACGGACGAGACGCTCCTCGAGTGGGACCCCTCGCACCTGCGCCTCTTCGTGGGCAACCTCGGCGGCGAGACGACCGACGACGCGCTGCTCAAGGCCTTTGCGCGCTGGCCGTCGGTGCAAAAGGCGCGCGTCATCCGCGACAAGCGCACCAGCAAGTCCAAGGGCTACGGCTTCGTCAGCTTCAGCGACGCCGACGACTTCTTCCAGGCCGCCAAGGAGATGAACAACAAGTACATCCAGAACCGACCCGTGACAGTGCGCAAGGCGAACACGGAGATCAAGGTCTCCAACGTCAAGGACAAGAACAACCGCAACAACAGGAACAAGAACAAGAGCGGCTCGGGCGGCCACGGCGGCGGCCAGCAGGGATACGACGCAAACTTGGGACCCAAGTCGGCGGCTGGCGTCGTCAAGCCCGGCCAAAAGACCAAGAATGGTCTCCGACTTCTCGGATGAATGCATTCGCTCTATTGTACATATATATATAGACATGATTAGGCGTTGGGGACTGCAAAATCACAGCAAGGTTCATGACAGGGTTGCTCTGAGGAAATATACCATTACAATTCGGGTATCTTTTGCTTACATCTTCCAACGTGCGAAATTCTGCGTACATAATGCTAACTTGTCCACGTTTTAGAAGACTCCAAACGCCATACCAAATGCAAAACCGTAAAAATGCTAGTATACACTAAAATGCAGCCGCAAAAGGTGCGACTGTTGAGAAAGTAAGGAAAGTAAGGAAAATTGAAGCGAAAGATTCTACTTTGTTCGCTCGTCCTCCGCAACAGAAGGCAGCGGTGCGTTTGGTTCACCTTGCTGCAGTAGTCCGGCGGTTTCTTCGTTGGCGTCGTCATTATCAATGTCGCTGCCCGTATAGCTAGAAAGCCCCTTGTCGCTTTCAGTTGGGCCGTGGACCTCGTGTTGCGCCTCGGCGCGCATCTTGGATATCTTGACATAGTTGTATGCGCCAATGGCCACGAGTGTTGTGAGTAGGCCAATAATGTTGATAAGACTCAACTCGTCGTGGAAGATGAAGGACGCGGCGCCAATTGTGACGACCTCTTTGAAGATGCCCGCAATGGAGAGCGTGACAACCGAGGTACGTTGAAGCAAGGCAAACTCTGATGCTATCATGAGGAATGCGATGCAGCCGGGGAATAACAAAAACACTGGCGTCATGAAAGTGCCGAATTCCTGACTGATGCGGCCAAGTCCTTCGAATAGCTCGCTGAAGCCTTCCACGGGGATAGCCATGGCAAACAGTGTGATGAACATGACGGGCGAGAGGAAGAAGATGCTAGAGAATGGGTTCGACGTCGCAGGGTTGCGGAGAAGCAGTAGCTGTGTAAGGCCCCATCGAAAGCCGGAGAAGAATGCGGCGGAAATGACGAGCAGAAATCCAGAGAGCTTGAATTCGACTTCGCCGGAGACCATGAGAATTACACCGACAGTCATTATGGCAATAATTGCGACAAGACGCCACGTCGGCTGTTCGAGACGAAAGGCGAAGGCGAAAATTAGGACAAAAGCTAAAGAGGAGGATTTGCACATAGCTGAGTGGCATTAGCAGTGCAAGATTCAACAGCAAGAGCTCACTGAAACTTACTGTAAAAAGTGAGTGTGATGGACTTGAGCGACATGTTTCCGAGTCCAATGTCCAAGCTGGTCGCAGCACCACACGGACCAATTCTGGTGAGGTAGTACAGCTTCGACATTTTAGACGAATTGGGCTCGTCCTCGTGCCGCGAAGTTCCGAGATCGGAAGTATGCTTGCGATATGGCCGAAAGGAGGGAAAACAGTATAAGACGAGAGAGGCGAGAGAAAATTGCACAAGCATGTGCATGGCTGTCGTAAAGAGTGGGAAGGCAAAATTGAGTCGGTCCTTGTCAAACATCCATTTGTTGTACTGCGGCGAGGTTAGCGAGGACGCACAACCCGGGGTGCAGGCGGAAACTTACCAATGAAATAGATAATGAGAAGATGTACCAAAGCAGTATGAGCCCTCCATTTATCATCAGTCGTCTCATGACGCTCTTGTCTGCTTCCTTTCTCTCATGAACCGACAGATTCTTTTCTCGAGCAATGCGCTGGTCCAGTCGTGTGAGCTTCCGTCGTTGTTTTTGCTTGCGAGCACGGTCTTGCGCTGTGAGACCCAGCTCCTCGTCATCGTGCAGATCCTCGTCGCTGAAGCTCTCGTGGCTCCAATCGTCCCTGTCGTGGGCCGGGCCTGCCGTGAGCTCGTGGTGGCCGCTCACGCCCGAGAAGCTCCCAGACTTTCGGCGATCGTGCGGGCTGCGCGAAGATGTGCGGTCACCGGGGGCAGGAAGATGACCGGCCGGGTTCATCAGGCTGCTCTTGCGCCGTCGATGGCCGGTGATTGGCGCCATTTCGAAGCCGTTGCTATCGTCGGATGGCGCGGCGGCGGGTGGCTGCTGGGACGTGCCGGGCAGTGTGGGAAACGCGATCGAGGAGGACGAGGACGAGGACGAGGGCGAGGTTGCCGATGGCTGGAGACCCTGCTGTCGACTGGATTGAGAGGAAGGACCGGTGGTCGTCGAAGGGGCCACCGGGGTCGAAGAAAGGTTTGTAGGCATAGTGTTTCAAAGGCATAGCAGGCCTCTTGGGGGGAGGGGAGAGCAGTCCGAGGAGCACCAGCTGCTGCCAGCGACCCGCCTTGCGCTGCCGCAGGTGCCTTGTTTTTACTAATTAGGCTCCTGCTCCGGGTAGCAAAGCCGGTGGATAAACTGGGTAGGATCTTGGGAGCAAGACAGTTGCCAGTAAAAGAGCGGCGACGGCGCGTAAGGAGAGAGGTGGACTCGAGGTTCTCCTTTGATGGAACGGCCGTCTTCAGATGGTTGCCATTGCTCTAGCTCGCGCGCCAGAGATGAAATGTGGAGCGGGATACATGGCGCGCCGTCCTGGCTTGGCGGGGTGCAGCTTCCGGTGCATTGGCGGTCGTCGAGCGACATCACAGCGGGTGTTGGCGGTATTGTCTGCCCTGGAGCCCTCAAGTCAGCCACTGGAGCGGTACGAGGCGCTATTGGCCACTAGCTCTTCAGGGGTTCTCACCTGTACCTGGCGCTGGGCAGGGGGTGCTCCAGGCGAGGGCAAGTCAAGTCCTAACAAGATTGTCGACGATTGGGATCAAGCTACTGAGTAACTGGACGCATGCGGTTCCTCGGCACTTTTTCCAGTCCCTTGATATCTTGTATGACATGCCCTCTCGCAGTGATACAGACTGAGATGACATCGGGCCATAATTGCGGTTGTAGCACAGTGAATACATATGTAGGTACCCTAGCCCTAGGTGAGGAAATAAGCCTTGACACTAGGTAGATGCGGATACTTCGGGCGCCAATCTGTCCAATTGCCCTGTAACGCAAAGGGAGCTCGCCGCCAGCTTCTGAAACTTGGACATCAGAGGCCTGACATCAATCAGAGCTTCATGATCCCCCAAAAAGACAACAAAAAGAAACAAGTCTCTCTCAGCCGTGTTCAGTCCCGCTACAAGTAGTCTTACCCAGACAGCATCTGCCTGGCAAGCATCATCGACTGTTTCGCGACGAGTTTACTTTCGTGTCGCGTGCCTCTAGCAAGGGGGTACTGGGGGTTGACCCACAGGGCGGCCAGACTCCATCGTTGTACTCCGTAGGTACGTGTACCGAGTATCCGTTCCGAGTAGCACCAGCGAATTGACTGCAGGCTCTCATTCTAGCTTCTTAATTAGCTCACGCACCCACCCGTGTCAATGGAGCTTTTATTACCGGGCCATCTTCATCTTGGCACTCGGAAGGCCGGTACGAGTACGCACCCGGCGCTCTCGCATCCGCCATTGCCGTCGCCTTGTAGGGAGTAGGGCCGGCCGATACACGCCTGAGCCTGAGCGGACTCGGTTGTCTTGATGCAGCCCCATCTTGAATATTCGAGAGGCATGCCAGTCGAGTATCAGTACCAGTACAGTCATGTGGTTCGCAATGGAGAGAAAAAGCACGTGCCAGTATATAAACACAGTCTGATGCGCTGACACCACAGCGAGACACGGTGCAGAGCCTCTCGCCGGCAAGTAATTGGCTCTGCTGATCACGTTGCGCCGGAATGCACCATCTTGGCTCCCGCGGACCGATCGCAAAATGTGTCGTGGATAATAAGCTGCCAAAAAGCCCCTAGCTAGGATTCACCGGATGCTTCCACTGTTGATATCCAACCCATGCTTGAAAGATGCTCACTGCAAGACTCAGAGCCCCCAAGATGACCGCAATAACCACACCGCCCAGTGTCGCCATCATGACGTACCGCGCACCGCTCCGTCTTTCCATCCACTTTTCGACGAAGCCTTTGGGTGTCGGGGCTTCCATGTGCTCGTGGAGATCGGACAGCCGGTTGCCCCAGTATCGATAGGGGACGCTCTTTTCATCGGGCCGTCGATATGATCGCGTGTCGACTCGAAGGCAATCTGGATCGAACGATTCTTTGGAGACCAGTGTTCGGAGTAGAGCCTGGGAATCTGAATCCAGAGGAAAGAGAATATCCTTCAACGTAACTAGCGTCTCAAGCGCCAATTCGCGCGGCATGTTTCCTCTGTAGGCGGCATTAGCTGTTGTTCAACCCAAAATCGATTGTAATATACTTACTCAGATATCCCACGAGTAGTATCATCATGAGCATCGCAATCGACGCTAGACAGAAGGTTCTCTTTCAGAACGCTCGTGTAGTGGTATATCTCTACCGTCTTGCACTTCCAATCCAGCCGCAGATGATTCTGTAGGTTGTCGGTAGCCACTAGATCTAGTCCAGCTATCTTTTTGAGGCGCTTTGCGGTGAGGTTGTGCCATTTGCGACTTGGTGCCGACATCAACTGCTGCCGTGGGTCATCCTGAGCAGCGTTCATGTCACTCTGCAAAGGAAATGCCATTTCCAAAAATCCTGAAAAAGACTTGTCGTCTTGCCAAGTCAAAGGCAGCATTCCAGACTCCAGCAGCCCATCTGTCTGGTTCTCAGCCGATGAGTTGACCATGGTCATGATTCGCGCAGCAAGGCCGAAAGCGCGGTCCTGGTCGACCACTGCAGGCAAACTCACCTCACCGCAGGCCTGTGCTTTCTGCGCAAAATGGGCTCTTGTGATGGCGCTGCGATGAAGCTGTGGACACTGCTTCAGTGTCGCAATAATGGCCACTAAATCATCATGAGTCGATAACGCCCGCAGCCCATCCATGGGTCGCTCCGGGACATACGAGGCGGCCACTTCGCGATAGTATCGAAAAAAGGCCTCCATGTTTGGCGCTTGTTGCCACGGGCAAGAGGCCGAGCAGCAGTCTCTCGCAGCATCGCAGGCATCGCAAAGCTCCCAACGCCACAAAGTTTTGCACAGGCTGCGCAACTGTTCCCTTGTCACTTCTCGCGCGAGCGGGAAAATGATCCGGCTTGCATAGTCCATTTTTCTTTTCTCCGGGGAGTCAAATCTTTTGTGACATGCCCTTCCCAAAAGTTGAATACTCATCCAAGGAGATTGATCAATTGGGCTGTGGCTAGGCTGAGACCGCCTGCATGAGGGCGCTTACATGCCATGCAGGTGACAGGATGAAGGCAAGGCAAGACAGAAAGGCGGAGGCGCCACCAAGACGACCAGAAATCGCCACATAATAGAGACGCAAACGTCCTTTGAACAGCTTGAGCGCATCCAGCTCTACTGGCCCAAGATTCCATACCAAGTTGAGCTGCTGTTATGGTGTCGCCTACCTCGTCGCCGTCATCTCTCACGACGACCATCATTCCAACTCGATGTACACTTTACCACGCCGGCCCGAGCGGGAGTCTGCCCCTGCGGAGCGATCCGACACAACATGGGACAGCCAACAGTATGAATGAAGAGGGTTTGGCGGACTCCGGTTACGGTTCCCATGACAATACCCAAGCCACGACTGAGGAGACAGGCATCGAAATACGGATTTCTAAATCCAAGACAATCTTTTACTTCCCCGTCAAGTTGGGCGACGCACACTTCGAACGCTTTCACAACATCAAGCCGTCGATTGAGAGGCTGCTGGTTCAATACGTCACCCGGAAATCATTACTGCGAGGTCCGACGCGGTACAAACCAATGGTAATTCGTCCTATGCTTTTGGGCAAAACGCTACTTGATGCCGGGCCACATATTGTGGTGTTTTGTACACCAGAAATGAGGAAGCGTCTGCAACATTTTCTGGACAAGGATGAGCTCATAAAGGCATGTTGCAAAGACGACAGCCAACAGGGCCTCTCTGCTTTCGGTGTCACTGTGTGCGGTTGCGCGCCGCAATTACGAGCTGATGGTTTGTCGGTTGACGTTGTATGGGAATCATGTCCCGAGCCAGCATCAAGCTTCATCGAAAATAGTGTCCAAGATACACAGCTGGAAGGCCAACCGCCAGCACCTTCCACCACGATCAGTATATCGGCACCACAAACGAGCACAGGGTGCATTACCTGTCGGTAGGTTCTCTCCTGGTGATGACCAAGACATCCCTTCTGTACAACTCTAAGATAAACCACCGCACGGGAAGCGGAGTATTGAGCGCGACGAAATACAAACGTTTTGCGATTGTGATGCAACGTGTCGTCAAAACGAGGACTACATGTGGCCAGCGTCGAGCACCCGGGCCTTGAGTCAAGGCTCATTCGAGAAAAAGAAGGAGGTTGAAGCTACGGTTTGCGGTACACCGATTCAGTTCCAAGCCAATGGGAAGCAGAGTAATGCCACGTTGGGTGGTATTGTCAAGCTAATCTATGAGGATGGGAGCTTTGAACTCAAAGGGCTTACAGCAGGTCACGCCGCTGTTGAATGTCTAGAGGATAAGGCACTGACTGCCTCGATCTCATCCGATTCTTCATTCGAAGATGAAAATAACGACGATGACTCTTCCATGGACGAAAATTTGGGATCCAGCAACTCGGACTCGGAAGATGTGCATTTGCTTGGCATGGGCAATGAGGGCGGCACTCAGGCGCTACCCGGGCAGCACAATCCTTGGGTTTTCAAAAATCCCAGCACTATCGGTGAAGCGTTTTTAGCCGACTCGATACTATCAGCATTAAGAGGTGAGCCCGTTGAAGATGGCCCGGTCCTTGACTGGGCTCTCGCCCCGGTCTCCATCTTCACGATGAACAGACTGCCTGAGGCCGCATATCAACAAGGTAGTGCTTGATCCTCAACGTTCGCCAATTCGCCCCCGGTGCAACTTGGTTTTCTAGCGAGCATGTGCTCGTCATGTGTGGCTCAAGTGGTGTCAAGCGAGGGCGGCTAGTGCCAGAGCCCGCGAGGATTCTCATAAGCCCTGGCTCTGTGTTTGTCACAGCATACATGATAGAGCTTTTCGATCAGGGGTCTTTTTCCGACGGCGACTCAGGATCTTGGGTCGTAGCAGAGAATAGCGAGGATCTCCTTGGCCATCTTGTGGCTACAGACCTGCTCGGCGGCGGCTATATTATTCCCGCCGAGGACATCTTCAACGACATCGTTCGAAATAGTCCTGTCGTGGCGGTTACTCTTCCTAATATCAATGATATCAGACTCAAGAGGAATGAGGTCCAAAGTGTGTTCGACAGTGTGGAGACGAAGGAGAAGGGCCGTGATGGTGACAAAGGCAAGCAAGCGAGTGATTATACTCGTTTTGGCAGCTTTGAGAGCGCTGACACCTCGGGCGCGGGCAAAGAGACGGTGGTGTACGGTTCTGGTAAGTCTCTTGATCAGGTCACCGAGACCAGAATCGAGTATGGCAAGCGCGGGCTGGACGAGGTGGAGGTGGTCATCACAACAGGGTCTCGCCGATACTGCAATGTGGTGGCTGCCATTGCAGCAGGGGGCGGCTATGAGACAATCCGCTTCACGAGCGTACGCGAACAGCATGTCGCCGAGAAACGCCAATATACATTTGAATTCGCCGGCCCCAACACTGCGCGGGATGGTATGAGGTTGTTTCGCCGCCTGCTCGCTAATGTGGAAAGAGAAAAGAGCGTAGATATGCCTGTGCATCGAGAGGATGGGTGGTACTATCCTGGTCAGCATGCAGCGTCAAGACTCGCATCTGAACCTGGAACCACTGCTACTTCACAGGATATCCCTGGCAGCTATCTAGCGCGGGCTCGGCACACCCAGGCGCGTTTTCAGGGCTCGTCGCAATTTACCGATGTTTTTAAAGCTGAAGCGGCGCCCCGCAAATACAAGACGCGCCTCCTGTCTTCGGGTCTGAGCAGACTGTCGGAAGCCTCAGACGATGCACTCGACGTGTTCAGGAAGTTCGCAGAAGCTGACGACGTGTCAGGTGAAGGAATAGGCGGGGAATGGGAGTCAGAGTGAGCAAGTAGCCACACAAATTGGCAGGCGTATGTACAGGAATGGCGCTTTAGATGATGCGAACATTTTACCACAATATCAAGAAAATTAATTTCATCGGCGTTGTAGCGCCGGCAATGGCTGCTAATGAGGACACCAAACTGTACCTACCTACCTACCTATCTACCACTGGATATAGCGGCGCGAAGGCCGCTTACCCCGCGTCTTGGTGACGGGAACCCGCTGAGTCCTCCTCCACCAAAAGCCACCAAAGCCACTACAGGCCCGCCCAGCGGATCCTTTTCCAGGGCCTTGGCACCATTTACAGCGTCTTTCCAGCGCCGATGCGACATGCCAGCCTGCTAAACCCCGCTAACAGCGCCCGATTCTCTCCACACTCGTCCACCATCTCCTCACACTCTTATGCTTAGCCATTAACCGTGGGGAAATCCTTGCCGCCAATAATAAGCCCAGTTCTAAATTCTTCTACTGGATCCCCTGGTATGACGAGCAATTCCGGGGTTCATTGCTCCATGGCGCGGAATCGCGAACGCCCCCACGCCCCCCCAGCTAATCATTCCGGTCAGACACTCGGCCTTGCGGCTGAACTTTGCACGCACTCCAAGACGAGCGAGCTCCGCCTGCGATGGTCACAAAATAAATACTTGGGGTAAAGCCACTTGCCCGCCACTCGGACGAGCTCAACTCTCCTCCAATCTTGCGCCAAGCCAATTCATCCATCCTCTTGTCCAAACCAGCAATCGCCAAGCCAGCCAGAGCCGCAGACAATAGATGGGTTCCTCGACGATGGACTCGTCGGAGAAGAACGAGGTGCACGTCGAGCGCGTCCCCAATGCCGTCACCGACAATGCCGACCTAGGGAAGATTCTGCCCGCGGCCGGATTGCCAGCCGAGTTTGCCCACCTGGACGAAAAGAAGATTCTGCGCAAGGTGAGCGATGCCAGGCTTCTTGACCGGAGGGGCAGCAACAACTAACGGCAGCCAGATGGACATGCGATTGATTCCCGTCCTGGCACTCCTCTACCTGCTCTCCTTTCTCGATCGTACGTCAACTAGCCGCGGTTTCGCAAAAAGCACAAGTCACCGAGTGCGCTAACACCATGTACAGGCGGCAACATTGGCAACGCCAACATCGAAGGCCTCTCCGACGACCTGCACCTCACCCCCGACCAGTACAACTGGTGCCTGACCGTCTTCTTCTTCACCTACGCCGCCTTCGAGGTGCCCAGCAACCTGATGCTCAAGAAGCTGCGCCCCAGCCGCTGGCTGCCCACCATCATGGTCGCCTGGGGCATCGTCATGACGCTCATGGGCATCGTCCGCAGCTACCGCGGCCTCTTGGCCACGCGCATCTTTCTGGGCGTCGCCGAGGCCGGCCTATTCCCCGGTGTCGCCGTAAGTGCCGCCAGCCACTACCTCTGTACAGTCGCAGTCTGGAAAACTAACCTTGCGCAATGCAACAGTACTACCTGACCATGTGGTACTGCCGCCACGAGATCCAGCTCCGCCAGGCCATGTTCTTCTCGGCCGCCTCCGTGGCCGGCGCTTTTAGCGGCCTCCTCGCCTTTGCCATTAGCAAGATGCCCGGCGTCGGCGGCCTCGAGGGCTGGCGCTGGATCTTTATCCTCGAAGGGCTCGTGACGGTCGTCGTCGCGATCCTGTCCTACTTTTTGCTCTATGATTTCCCCGAGACGGCGGGCTTCCTGACGGAAGAAGAGCGTGCGTTTGTCGTGTACAGACTACGGTATCAGGGCCAGGTGGCGAGTATGACGACGACATCGTCGTCGTCCGAGGGTCCCGTCGGCGCCAGGGTCGCGCAGTCGGAAGAGTTTCAGTGGAAGTACGTGTGGCAGGCATTTACCGACTGGCAGATTTACGTCAACATCTTCGTCTACTGGGGTGTAAGTTGTTTCCCTTCACGACATCTTCATGTCCCGCTCTGTGTTACTGACGATCTACAGGTTGTGTGCCCGTTGTACGGCATTAGCCTGTTTCTCCCCACCATCATCAAGAACCTCAACTACACCAACAGCACCGCCCAGCTCATGACCGTTCCAATCTACATTACCGCTTCCATCCTTGCCGTGTTTGGCGCGTTTCTCTCCGACAGAGCCGGCGTGCGGAGCCCGTTCATCATCTCGCTGCTCTGCGTCATGGCCGCTGGCTTTGGCATGTGAGTCTCACAATCCTCCGCCAAGGTGAAGGAGAAAGCAGACACTAACACGCAAAAACAGGTGCATCGGCTCCGACAATCCAAAAGTCGTCTACGGTGGTGTCTTCATCGTCGCCTGCTGCATCTACCCAGCCTTTCCCGGCGTCATTGCCTGGCTGTCCAACAATCTTGCCGGCAGCTACAAGCGCAGCGTCGGCATGGCCCTTCAAATCGGCATCGGCAACCTCGGTGGTGTAAGCTTGCCGTTTCTTTCCTTGCCCACCTAAATCCCTGATTTACTTTTCACTGACCTTTCTCTTCCAGGCCATGGCGTCAAACTTTTACCGCAAAAAGGACGGGCCAAGATTCATCCTGGGCCATGCGCTCGAGCTGGGCTTCATCGGCGTGGGCGTCGTTGCGGCCGTCCTCCTCTTGCTGTCGTACCGCCGCATCAACCACAAGCGCGACAGACAGATGCGCGAGGGCGCGGATCGCCTGCACACCGAGGAGGAGCTGGCCGCCATGGGCGACAGGGCCGTTACGTTTCGCTACATGTATTAACAGGGCACATGGTATAGGCTGTATAAATCAACTCGTATTTGTGAGCGGAAGAAATGTAACCCAAACTCCGTACGAATCAAATCTCCAAATGGTCGAAAGCGCCGGATGCGCACTCCGTCTCGATTCACAGCTTGCGAGACCCCGTCCAATGATAGCCACCATTTCAAAACTGAGTGCCCTTTTTTTTCTCATCGTGTCACCCCTGCTGCCCAGCTCTGTATGATCCTTTTCCTCCTCTGCTGAGCGCGCTGCTCGTCGCCGGATATCTGCTTCAGCACACGGTGGATCTGCCTCTTCAGGTCGGCCCTCATATCCTGGCGACGCTGCGTGTAGCGCTTCAACTCGTTTAGGTAGGCACAAGCCTGGCCCATGTGCAGCTCGATCGCGTCTCGAAGGTCTTGCAGTCGGGCTCGAAGTCGAATTATGCCCGAGGTTTCTCGTTTCTCAGCATCATTGACGAGTTTATTCTCATAACGTGCCATCGCTTCATCGTGTTGAGCTCGCATCAGCTTTACTCGATGGCTAAAGAGGTCTCCCAGCATGTGCTTGTTCTGGAGGTACTTTTTCTCTAGAGCATCTAGTTCCACCACATACTCTTCGTCCGTCTTGCTTTCATGGTGCTTCGTAGACAGAGACATTGGAGAGATGGGTGTCGAGTTGAGAGACGCTAACGGCGGTCAAGCAGAGCGTTTGCGTATGGCTTGGTCGGCTTCACGGTGCGAGGCTCCAGGCGGAGAATGCTTTCGTCTGTACACAGATGAAGAGAATGAGACCACGAATTAAAGCCTTTGGGCGAAATTGAGCACCGTGATTAGTTTGAGAAGGAAGGAAGAAATTCAAAACGGGTTTCGTTGGAAGAATCTCACAATCTGCGCGTTTGCAGGCAGCCGTTCGACTGCACGTGTGACGAACGCTGCAGCCAGGCACGGTGGAAGATTCAATATTGTATAGTGGCATTAATAAGCATAAGTCGTAGATTTTAACTAGGTACAATACAAATAATGTGTGTGAAAAAAAGCTACTCCTTCCAACCTGCCGCTGCTCTGTCCAGATTAAACGCAGCGCTAATAAGAGCGAGGTGACTAAACGCCTGCGGTGTATTGCCGAGCTGCTCTCCGCTGCGTGCAATCTCTTCTGAAAACATCGACAAGTGGTTCGAGAAGCTCAACATATTTTGGAACAGGTTCAGGGCCAGCCCACGGTATTTGGGCTCGTACACACTGGCGCGTGTCATGGCCTCGACAAGCCAAAACGTACACATGCTAAAGGCGCCTTCGCGACCTCCAACACCATCATCAGACAACTCAGTGTCGTAGCGATAGATTAGGCCGGTACTGGTGAGGCCGCCCTGCTCTGGAGGGAGTAGGATCTTGTCAAGTGTTTTTGTGAATCGGGGGTCGCATGGCGAAATGAAGAAGACGAGTGGTGCGATAAGAATCGACGAGTCGAGCATGGTGTTGTTTTCGTAGCTTTGCACGAAACACTGCAGCTCTTTGTTGTAGCCCTTGGCCATAATCTCTTCGCAAAGACCGTCTCTGGCTTCCGCCCACTTGGCGCGATTGGGGCAAGGAAAGCAGCGCTTCTCAGCCAGGCGCAAGCCTCGGTCGAAAGCCACCCAGAGCATGATTTTAGAATAGGTAAAATGCTGGCGCTGATTGCGAACTTCCCAGATGGAGTTATCGGGCTCGTCTTTGATGGTCAAGACGTAATCCAGCAAGTCTCGAACAGCTACCCAGAGATCCCAAGGAACTGGTTTTCCGTATTTATTGTAGAGATAAATCCCATCCATCAGCTCGCCATATATATCAAATTGCTTATGAAACGCAGCACCGTTGCCGATTCGAACAGGTCGGCTGCTCCGGTACCCGTCAAGATGGTCGAGCGTAAACTCGGGAATGTCAGTCTCGCCGCGGATTGTGAACATAATGGGAAGCGCATCGTCGGGGCCGCGGCTCTGGAGGCGCTCCATGATAAATTCCATGTAAGCGTCTGCTTCAGCCTTGAAGCCGAGGCGAAGCAGTATATAAATGGTAAAACTCGAGTCGCGAACCCAGCAATAGCGGTAGTCCCAATTCCTGCCGCCTCCGATGTGCTCGGGAATAGAGAATGTGGGCGCAGCTACAATGGCGCCGGTGGGCTCTGATATCTGTTAGTAACTCGAAAAGGAAAGTCTGAAAGTACAAAAAGGCTTACCATAGGTAAGCATCTTGAGAATCATGAGGCTGCGAGAGACCACCTCCACCCATCGGCCAGTGTATTTGGACTGGGCAATAAAATCCTGCCAAAAGACCTGGGTGTCGTGCTGCTGCGTGTCCAACAGCTCGGTCGTAAGAACTTCATCCACATGATCAGCAATATCATTGCGAATCACAAACGAAAGAGTCTCGCCGGCTTTGATTTCAATGCGGGCAACAAGACCTTCGCCAAGCATCCCATTCCGTCGCTGCTTGGTGAAGCTAATGTTAGGTCGTGTTTTCCCGTTGGCACTCTCGGCGACCACATCGAGCTGCAGCTTGACATCTTTGCTGTGGAAAGTTGCGACCTTGCTCTCCTCGGCCATTGGGCGCAGCGTCTCTTGGTGGACGGTGGTGACATGGATCTCTTGGCCATAGCCAAACGCGGGAAAAATTTCCACATCTAAAGCAACGTTAGATCATGCATGGGGCTTGCGCAGGAACCAGGCACACACCAATAGTCAAGAACCCTCGAACGCACTCCACTCGGCGGACAAGCCACTTCTTTAGCTCAGCCTGCACGCTGGCAGCGTGGAACAAGCCTTGATCGCTGCTGCTGCGAGAGACAACCTTGGTGCTCTTGGGGCGCGGGAAGAAGTCGATGAGGTCCACAACGCCATCCTCGTGGATTGAACGAGTCTGTAAGATACACGACGAAGGCAGATATTGTTGCTTAGTGGTACAGCCGAGCTTTGATGGAGGTGAAATGTTGAAATGCCCGCCCTTGTCCTTGTCCAAAAGCCGGCAGAACACAGACGGCGAGTCAAAGTCGGGCCTGTGGTGCAGGTCAGCGACTGATTTCGCAGTGCTGTGTGGTCATGGAAAGCTTACCAGCACATGTAATCAATGCTACCGTCGATGCCAACCAAAGCGCAGGTATGCATGTTTCCGATCATTCCGTAGTCTTCAATAGGAAGATATCCGCTAGTGTGTTCACGGCGGGAGTGACCCGCGTGGGCAGTGTGAGACGGTGTCTCCATTGCGTGGTATTTTCGAAATGCTTGATTCGATGAAGAAACCGGTTCTCAATTGTTTTTCCTCAATTGAATGTTGTAAAAGCTTGAGGGACCGTTGTTGATGAATTGGAGAAGTGAAGGGGGGTGCGGGGGAGGGGCTTGACGGTGAGACCTGCCACTTGCCCTCTTGCGGAGAGCGTGACCACAAAGTTAATAATTTGCCCGCTATTCGTACTGCAAAAACGAGTTCGATCTTAAAATGAAAAGACTGCAAGAAATTTTAGTGTATACTTCTCCTGGTGGAAAAAATAGTTTCGCTCGTTTGTGCCTTTTTCGCCAACAAGAGCAGAGCCTCACTGTGGCACTCATGTGTCAACTTAGACGATCAACATTACGACTAATCGCCAGCAGACACGGCCATCGTCAGCAAGGAAAAGCAGTCGTGTTG
The DNA here is from genome assembly GCA_030778065.1 of Akanthomyces uredinophilus. NCBI lineage: Eukaryota > Fungi > Ascomycota > Sordariomycetes > Hypocreales > Cordycipitaceae > Akanthomyces > Akanthomyces uredinophilus. Next base: position 34,065 of record JAPFRW010000173.1, on the reverse strand, counting down.
GGGCAATATAGAGCGACGGGAACACTTCCTGTATTATGCTGTTGCATCGAACAATCGATTTATCTGTCGGCAATGCAAATTTTTTTCGACTCGGGCCAATTTCATCCGACTAGACTCCGGATCTCATTTCGTCACTTCTGCCAGTTTGGTATTCTCCAACTTCATCTTCTTCATACGGCAAATTTCATGTTGAAACGGGAAAATGCCGAGGCTGGTGACGTAGAACTGATTTTGTGATGTGACAAACATGTGGCTAGAGAAAGCTATACAACCGCGGAAATACCTACCTAGCAGAACATTCTAGCTCATTTACCCTTCGTTCCAACTCCAGATCAACATATCGTAAAGCTCAAGGTTATATATTATTATTGTATGCTGGTAGAGAAATTCTTAGACACGATGCGAACGTCCCCACGGCCAAATACTCTTAGCTCTCAATGGATCGCACCAAACAGAAAGCCAGCCTCGCTCGTTTGTCACAGGTCCATGTTGGCAGACAGACTCGGCAAGTGAAGTGCAAAAGAAGATTGCATTGCGCCGCGACGAAATGAGTATGCTGACATGTTGGACAAATAAAAACGGCCGCGCAACGCCACGAAATGATCTCCATTGACTCGTGAATTTACCCAGGTATTTCGCTGGAATTAATCACCGCCGCGTGCTGCGGGGCCATTTGTTCAGCTCCGGTCCCCAGCCCGGCTACAATAACCTCGACAACTCCGTGTCTTCAGCGCATCATTTTATTTCTCATCAAAGAGCTCGTTTTATCCCAGAATACTAGACCTTGAAATTGTATCAAAATGCCTCGCACCGCCCTCTTTGTCATTGACATCCAGAACGAGCTCGCCGGGAACCCGCAGACCGAAGTCCCCAGCGCCGCGCGGATCCGTGCCGCCGGCGAGCACATCCTCGCCGCCAGCCGAGCCCTCGCCGGCGCCGGCGCCGGCGCGGCGGCTGCGGACCAAAAACCCGCGCTCACCGTATTCGTGCAGCACGAGGAGAGCCCCGAGAGCGGCGGCACGCTCGTCCACGGCGCAGAGCTGTGGAAGCTCGTGTTTCCTTCCCGCGAGGGTGCGGCCGACGAGATCCTCGTCGCCAAGACGACTCGTACGTTTCGAAACCGCCGTTTGCAATGTTACGCAGGCTGTAGCTGATATAGGACAGAAAATACATTCGAGTCGAACCCGGACCTGGCGGACAAGCTCAAGGACGCTGGCGTGGACCACATCGTCGCCTTTGGCCTCCAGAGCGAGTACTGCGTCGGCGAGACTTGCAAGGGTGCGTTGGCGGCGGGCTTCCAGGTTTCTCTGCTGCAGGGTGCGCACTCTACGTATGACGGTGATGGAAAGACGGCGTCGGATATCGAGAAGGAGATTGAAGAGATGCTGGTGAGCCGCGGAGCCAAGCTGGTGCCGTGGGAGAGCGCCGTGTCGCAGTGGAAAATCGCTGGGGTGGTGTGCTAATTTTTCGTGAAAACGAATCAATCCACGTGTTCTTTTTTTCTACTAAAAACATAGTTTCTTTTGAAGCTTCTCGTGTACTTCCTCTCTCTCGAGGACATCTCGAACATTCTTGGATCCAGCCTTGCGAAGCACTTAAAGAACTACCCCGGCTGGCGGGCCGCCCTGAAACCCAATATGTATATGAAGACGGTTAGCGACAAAGAAAGGCATTGTACAGGCTTCCTATTCTTTCAGCTCTCGATTGCTAGATCAAGAATTCCGGCCGCTTTACTTTGTCAATCTTTTCAGCTTAAAGACTTACATTTTTCCCGCCCTTTGTCGGCTCGTGCCGCAGCATTAAAGAACAGATTTCTCTAGAATGACCTCCAAAGTACAAACAACAATGCTTTGACTCGCAAGCCTAGAGCAATTCCACACACTTTGTCTTGAGTCCAGCTCAGCGTATAAATCGACACCAGTCCCCCGATGAATGCTCAGCTCTCGACGCCATCATTAGCCATGTGTTTCCAGACGATCAAGTACGAGTGCGGCCACAAAACTGAAGAGATTCTCGACTGTAGCAGCCGCACCGGTCTATACGGGCTCTTCATCAATCTATACTATACTCTCTACCCGTGTGATACCAATCCCCTACCCTGCGACACAGACCCCCGTGTGTACGTGTACCGCTCCCACGACTGTCTGCGGTGTCTGAGACGGAGCATCCCCGCCCTCCGCAGGCGCGAGCGCCGGCGCCGTCGCACCCTTCGCGGCGACTTTGTCGACTACAGCGATCAGTCCGAGATGTCAGTGTCTCCCAGGCCCGTTTCAAGGCGGCAGCCAGGGCCGCTACGGCCGAGAGGTTCAAACGAGAATCTCCATGAAATGTACCAGGACGAAGTCCTGCCCGAGTACGCTCAGACCATCAACACCAGAGCTGACGACTCGGTTGGCGCGGATAGCGACTCCGATGCGTTTTGGGAAGTGGTCTGCCACTCGCCCAGCAAGCGCAAGAGCCGAAGAACCTGGTATAGGTCTCCAAGCTTGCGACCATCGACAGATATCCCGGATGATGACTCTATGGAATCTTTCACCTGTATCACGGCACAGCGACTAGAGGAGTCGGCTGGTCCGACAGAAATTGTCTCGCGTGTGGAATGGTAGGTTTTCTTGCCGCTCTGCGTCGTTACTAACATGCGCAGTAACAAAAATTTGGCAATCTGATCGCCTTACCACTGATCACAATGTTCAGGTAAGTCCCTCTGCTTGACAACTTGCTACGATAGCGCAAATTGAAGTGTACAGACGATGGATTGATTTTGTTGCCGCACATTACAATTGGCAGGTACCTCGCGCTTGGCGTGATTATTGACGTGCACAGCGTAGACCAATGGGCATCAGGGCGTCGTACCGCACACCACAACTGGTAAGTCCCTCCACCCTCGATCTTGCTACTGATGTGCAGTTAGGAAAACCCGGCGTTGAAGTGTCTGACACACCTCAGAATTGGTGAGTCCCTACACCTTGTGTAGCTTTACTAAAGAAACAGTCAAGAAACATTGGCAGTGGAGTGCTGAATGGTGTTTTTGAATAGATCAACAGGAATTACATGGAGACAACTGAATAGCCAGTTGCCTGGGTCGGTATCCGTCCTCCAGAGGGGCAGCTGGGCCTCCAGCTGCGAATAAAATACAAGAACACTAACTATGACCAAAGCTTTTCCCCTTGCTACAATAAAGGACGCGCTGTATGTGATGTGACATGAACCAAAGGATGTGCGGTGAAGGGGTATGAGAGTGCTTATGGAAACCAGAGTTTGGACATGTGTTGACGCTTGCGAGCGCCTGTGACTATCAGACCGCAACCAGAGAGAACCGGCATTGCTTGGCGCAGTATATAGGCGATGCAGGTGGATTGGCGTATCCTCTGTTCGGTTGGCGTGTGGTTGGTGCTAAATGACAGTGCAATCGCCGAAACTGTGTCGGTTTGAGGTACTGAATTGAGCGCCTGCTGAGCCAGCGCTTATTGAGCCTTGCCATTCTTGGCTGAAGCATTCAGTTTGGCAATCTCGGCGCTGACCTGCTTGTCTACACGCGCTTGAAGTTCTGGACGGTAACCCAGGACAAAGAGAATCTCAAACCAGACAAACATAGGGGCGAGGAAGAGCGCCTGGAGGAGTCTGTCGAGGAGCGCCGGGGCGCGTCCCTCAAAGGCACCATGACCAATGAACTGGGCAATCCAGGCCAGGACGTGAACACCGACGGCGACCTGCAGGGTCTGTACGGGGTTCTGCAGGCTCATGTAGCGCGCAAAGGCAGTGCTGCCAACGCAAAACGCGGCAAGGATGAAGCCTGCAACGGGCTCAAGCAGCAGATAAAGTACAGCATAGGTGATTGCAATGATGGTGCCGAGGTTGAGATCAAGGTTGGGAACTGAGAGCCAGGGTGGCAGATCGATGAGTGTTCCCGTATAGGTAGCCTAAATTTGGAACGTTGAGTACGACGTGATTGGCTGGTGGGGGCTGCACCAGTTGGGCAGGGGTGACATACGACAGCAAAGGCAGAAGTCAGGATGAGAGGAACACAGACCATGTGAATGGCCTTGTTGACGGGATTGTGGTGGTAGGTACCATACTACAATATGGAGTCAGTAATCATCAATGAGAAGGCGTCCGAGACGAGGCGGCCGGGCGCAGGGATGCGTACAAAGACGAGGTGTCTTTCGAGGTCAAGCGACATTTTGGCAGGTGGTCACGCGAGCTTCGCGCGCGCTGGCAAGCTAGAGCAGAACGGGGGTGAGGAGGGCTGAGCCGAGTAGCCGAGCAGAGAGACGAGAGACGAGCGAAATGACGACGGTGTGTCTACAGCTAGTTGCGAGAGCTTTGATCCGAAGATGATGGGCAGCAGATGACGAGGATGAGGAGTGTGGAAGGAGAGCTTTTCTTAGCCCTTTTTTTCCGTCCCAGGAGTTCCCAAATCCAGAACGGCCAACTGGGGTTGACTCGGGTGAGCCCCGAAGGAGTGGCAGGCAGTGAAGCCAAGCCCTTGAGCCCCTAGGCGTGTTCGTGAGTGGCCCTGCAGGGCTGCAGTAGAGCCTGGAGTGTGCTGAACCAGGCCACCCCACGTCGCGGGCGCGTCGAGGCTGCCGGCACGAGCCAACGATGGGCGGATCTTTCAGCGGAAAGAACAAGGTGGCTAAGCTGGGGGCCAAGAGGCGTGCGTGATGGCTCAGGTCGATGCAGGACAGATGATATAGGCTTTGCGTGAAAAGGGTGATGGATGGCGAAAGGGCGAAGAAAGTGAAGCCATTGGCGAGAATGCGGCAGGCCGGTTGCGCGTGATGGGAAGGCCGCCCGCTGGCAGGCGAAAGGCTGTTGACTGTTGTCACATATGTGGAGGTACTTGAGAACACTGTGGCTAGGGTACCTACCTACCTAGGTAGCAGGCCCGAACAATGGGTAGGTAGACAGTGGCAGTTTGGTGCTCTTTACCTTACGGAGTACCATTCGTGACTACCTACCTACGGTAGCGCCCAGGTGCGTCGGTGAGGCACCTACCCTGTACAGGAAAGCGGCTTGAACAGATGTTGTATCCAAGTTGGAGACGTGCACGACGTTTTAAAAATGCGCTCCAAATATTTGAAACGGCATCATTTGACAAGAAATACAGTGTACAGAGTTTTGTATATATTCGCAGGTAGTCTAGGTATCACAAGCAGCAACCGTTCCCAACAAGGTACCTACTTTTGGTGGTGCACTTCTCCACTGCTCTAACAACAGCACGACAGACAGCACTCACCCACCACGTACAAGTGCACCTAGCCACGGCTCTTAGCAGATGTTCCTTCTGAGCTGCTGGTCGCACACCGAACGCACAGACCACCATGTACCTGATCCGATTTTGACCCAGCACCGCTGCCTACGTACGGCCAGGCACCTTCATTCGCTTCATCTTCATCCAAATCATCTTCAATCGCGCGCCACGCCTTCCAAGGCTTCAATCCCGGTGGGCAAGCCAGTAGCGCAATCCTCGCGGCCTGATACGTAGCCTCGATTCGAGAGCGCCCCCTGCCTGGCGTCCCTTGCCTGCGCGCCGCCTGGAAAACCTCGACACCTTCATCAACCCTGTGCCTCTCGACGCGCCGACCAATGCCAGAGCCCGCCCGCGACTAATTAGGCCTCGAGGCGTGCTCCTAGCCGCTCATTTGTCTTTGTGCTTCCGGCATCCAATCGCCATTCGCTTGCGCCCGATACGTTCCGACGCGACACGCCCTTTTTCATCGAATCCTCGGCACTCCTCGTCCTTTTCGTCGCCATCATGTTCTTCCTCAAAAACATGGAGCGCAGAGTCACTCTGCATCCATCCTACTTTGGCCGTAACATGCACGACCTAGTAACCAGCAAGCTGCTCAAGGATGTGGAGGGAACCTGCGCTGGGAGCTACTACATCATATCCATCATGGACACCTTTGACATCTCCGAGGGCAAGATTCTGCCCAGCAACGGCCTGGCCGAGTTTACCGTCGGCTACCGCGCCGTCGTCTGGAGACCGTTCAAGGGCGAGACTGTCGATGCCGTCGTGTACTCGATCAACCCGCAGGGTTTCTTTGCGCAAGCCGGTCCACTGCGACTCTTCGTCTCGGCACATGTACGGTAACTCGTCATCAGAATGCGCAAACTCCGCTAACCTCTCCTCTAGTTGATTCCCAGCGATATCAAGTGGGACCCAAATGCGACGCCGCCTCAATTCACAAATAACGAGGATACCGTCATCGAGCCCGGCACACATGTACGAGTAAAGATTATCGGAACGAGAACCGAAGTCGGCGAGATGTGGGCGATTGGCAGCATCAAGGAAGATTACTTGGGGTAAGAGCCTTGTCCGTCGTGCTGAGCCAACTTGATGCTAACAACTTCCAGATGTCTGCAAGACTGATATTGTAGTCCGGACGATACCAATCATCCGAACCACGGGACTGCGACGAAGCACTGCTTCAGCCGGTGCCCTTGACGTAAAAGCGCAATATAGGGACAAATCCGCCGCCATGGAGACCATGGATGGCCCACGCAAGGCCCAGGCGTATGATTTGGCGCACTGTTATTATTAAGATGGTCTATTGGCTATGCCTTCTTGCTATATAATGACCAATGTATGATGCTGGATAGACGAAGAGAATCACAACGTCTCTGCTGCAAGCATGCCAGAGCATATAACCGATTCCCGACGGCACTGAACGTGACTTTCAACACGGATTCAAGCTAGAGTAAGCCTTCCAAGCATGCGAGAGCCAAGCTCGGGTGATTTCAGCCGACCTCGCGGCCTCCGTCCCGCACTCCACAGTTGCCCCCCACGCTTGAGCAGTCCGATCCGACGCCGGCCGTAGTTGCGTCACTCCGTCTGCACAGCGCCGGAGGCCATTGGTGCGGTAAAATGACTCGAATTTGATCAAATTAGCCTGATTTGTGCATCCTGCAGTGGTTTCTCTGCTAGCAGTAGTCTCTGAGGCCATGCCGAACTTTGTTGCTGACAGGCTTGGCCATTTAAAAACAAGCCAGCACCCCCTCTCCCGCAAGCTACATGACAAGCGCCCTCCATTACAACAGACCATTTATACACGACTTTGTTCTTGCCCGTAGCCCAAGAATCTAGTGGCAAACAAAACGCGACGAACCGAATCTCTTCTCGTACACGGATCAGCAAAGAAACACGTTACACGACAGGCGCGCCCACCCTTTTTCTGACGCACCCATCCATCATGCAAGCCTCCAACCGTCTCCGCAACGCCTTTGCCGCGGGCAAGCAGGCCATGGGCATGTGGCAGATGATCCCCGGCGCCAACGTGTCGCGCATACTGGCCAGCTCCGGCGTGGACTGGGTCATGGTCGACTGCGAGCACGGCAACATGGACGGTACGTGTGCTCCGTGAGAGAGCGGGCGCGCGCGGGGGATGAATTGCAAGCATTGACAGTGTTGCGCGTTTACAGACAGAGCCATGCACGACGCGGTGCCGGCGATTGCGGCGCTCGGCGTATCGCCCATTGTCAGAATACCAGACATGCAGGGCTGGATGGTGAAGCGTACGTTTCAAAAAAAGCATCATTGTCTTTTTTGCTATCCGAGAACACGGGGCTAAGCATTTTATACACAGGCGCGCTAGATTCGGGCGCTCACGGAGTATGTTTGTCTTGACATGAGCGCGGAAGCCCGCAGGAGGAGGGACCAAGAACTAACAAGGACCTGTCAGATTCTCGTACCGCTGCTGCGCTCGGCCGCCGAGGCCCGCGACATTGTCCAGAGCGCCAAGTTTCCGCCCGTGGGCAAGCGCGGCTTCGGCTCGCCGATTGCCCTCTCGCGCTTCAGCCCCGTGCCGTCCTTTACCGGGTACCTGCAGCAGGCCAACGACGCCATCCTGACCATGGTCCAGATTGAGACGAAAGAGGCGCTCGACGAGGTTGAGGAAATTGCCGCCGTCCCGGGCGTCGACGTGCTCTTTGTCGGGCCCTTTGATCTGGGTATGAGTTTTTTCTTTCTCTTCTTCTTTTTCCGCTTCCTTTCCTTCCCAGCTCCGGAGCCCGTTGCAAAACCAATTTTTTTTTCTTTGCAAAAGCCTAATCTGGAAGGAAAACAGGCAACAATATTGGCGAGCCCATTCTCGACGGCGTCGTCACCGACAAGCTCAAGGCGGCCATTGCCAGGATCCTGACGGCCGCGCACAAGGCCGGCAAAAAGTGCGGCATGTACTGCGCCACCGGCGCCCAGGCCCAGGCCAGCGCGGCTCAGGGCTTCGACATGATCAACGTGGCGACTGACTACACGTCGCTGCAGGCGCTCGTGTCGGAGGAGCTGAGCGTCGCAACGTCGCAAGCCAAGCCCGAGCGAGGCGTTTCGTACTGAGACCCAAGGGCACCGAGACAAGGACGATGCTCAGTCTCATGAGACGCGGCAATTTGCCTAGTTTCTTTCGACTTGATCCATCTTTTCTTCCACCTGCTCGACTGTGAATCGGTGCATCAGCTTGGGCACCTTGTCTGCTTTGCCGGGCAGCTCCTCGGGCGCGTCGCCCTTGGCGATGTGAATCTGGTAACCAGTTAGACGGCCATAATTGTACATTTTTGCATGAAATGCTTTGTTACGACTGCGTACCACTGGAATGTCGAAATCGTATAGATTGCGCCAGGCTTCGGATTCGGGCAGCGTAAGATCGACCTCTTTGTAAGCAAACGGCCGCTTGTCCCAGACGTTGGACAAGACGCCCTTGGCCTGCGTGCAGAGGCCACAGCTGTCACGGCTAAAGAGCGTGATTCTGCAGGCGTGGTACAGGGAACGTGTGGCAAACATGGCTGTTGACGAGTACCTCGTGTGTGGGTGTGTGTGTGTGAGGTGAGAAACTGACAACACGGCTGGCTGCAGATATTAGTTAGGGGCGTCCCCACTTGCGGATACAGTACGTGAAAGGCTTCCAGAAGAATTAAATGCACGAGAGTGACAGCTACGTTATGGAGCGAGCAGTAAGTGAGTGAGAAATCGGCAGAGAAATTTCTCCCGTTTCAAACACACGAAATTTTTTTGTACATGGTATCCTGCATAAGAATCATGGTTTGTAGGCGCAAAGCTGCTGATGAGCAAGACAAGCAAACGAAGCGCTAGTTACCATGTAGTGCTTAAAACCACCATACACGACCAAACCAAAAATACGTCAAATGTTTTAGAATATACTGAGGGATTTGGGTCTACCTAAACCTGGGGTTGTCTTGCTCTGTTGCTTCACTTCCTTCTTCACGTCGAAATATACGGCTTCGAGCTTCAGAGTTCGCGCGGCGGACTATTTATTGAAAAAATGTATAAATTAAGTAAATTCAAAGACGTCTAAAAAAAACGAAAGCAACCACTTTCCGCTCAGACACACAAAACAGCAACGATGCTTCGTGAATCTCCTAGACAACACTCTCGGGATAGTTCTTCATCTCGTGCGCGTTGCCGCCCTTTTTAGAAAACAGCTTGTTGCCAACCTTGTCGCTGGCCGCGTCCACCTTGCGTCCCAGAAACGTCTTGAAGCAGCCGTAGCCCGCCGAGCCCATCCACAGAATGGCATTGACCAGATCAACCCACACGGCCGTCTTCATGGCGCCCACGCTGGCGCCCTTGTACGGCTCGTCACTCTTCCTCTTGAGGAAGATGCCCGCAAAGATGCCAAAGACGACCAGCCAGGCGATCCAGAGGCTCGCGTCCCACGCAAAGGCGCGGTGCGTCTTGAGCATCCTGAGGCGCGCGCCGACGACGGGGATGGCGCCGGCCGACGCCGCGAGCATGAAGCCGATGGCGGTGACGGCGGAGCAGCCGGCGACGATGACGGCAAAGAGCCACTCGGGCGCGAAGCCCTTGTCGTCCTTGCGGTCCGCGTCGACGCGGTGGCCGTAGAAGCCGACGGCCACGAGCGCGAGGATGAACTGCAGGGTGCGCACGACGATGCGCGGAATCACCTCGAACGTCTTGAGCCACGTCTTGCCCATCGTCTTGCCCGTGTTGGCGCCCTCGCTAAAGGCGAAGCGGCCGGCGTCGCGGCCCATCTGCCGCTTGTCGGCGTTGCGAAAGTCGTTGGCGGCGTTGCGGGCATTGTTGGCGTCGTTGGCGAACTGCGCGGCCGTCTGGCCGGCCTTGAGTGCGGAAGCGAGCTTGCCCATTTTTTTTTTCGTATTAAATGGAAATATTATGAATGTTGTTTCGGGTGAAGTGAAGTTGTCAAGGTAGAGATAGATGAGTGTGAGTGCGTGTGGTGGCCGTCCAGCGGTATAAGTGAGATGCAAGTGAACAAAGAATGAGGCTTCAAAGACAGCAGCCAAAGCCAAACGTGCAGGACAAGGAAGAAAACACGGCAGCGACCAGCTGAAAAAGAGCTTGTGAGAGGACTGGAGAGAAGAAAGAAAAAAAAAAGAATGGTCATCGGTACCTGTCGCCGGCTTAATAGTGCGAACCCTGGCACAAAGAGTGACACGGCGCGCCTACAGGGTTCACGTGCAAGACCCAACAAGTGGTAGGCAAACATAGATGGGCTCTCGTACTACAGCATTTACTGTCGGCAGCTACTTTGGGTGTTTTAAAAATAGCAAGATCCATTGGCGGAGGAGATCTCGAACTGCGTTTGACCTTGACGTGCTGCCAGCGCCTCTTCAGACGTGAAACGGTGCGCCGTCAGCCAATGGCTGCTGACCCGCTGCTAGGCGCCGTGGTGGGTGAAACAAGAAGCAGCACAGCCCGATTCTGTCTACATGGGAGATGGGTATGAGACTCCTAAACAAGTCGGTAAACGACCGGAAAACAAGAACTGGAAGGAATTTTTTACATTGGCAATTTGCGTGATCCAGAAGGCCCCAGCTACCAACACTCTGAGACCTGGCAAGGCGGGTTTCACTTCAATGTCCGCGTCCCGTACCAGTAGCTTCGCCATTTGCTCCCAAGAAGGCGCTAAAACATGTTCGCATTGTTACCAATTCGGGGAAAATGAAGCTTCTTCTTTCTTTTGAATATTCTTCTCTTTCGTTGGCCTGTCACTTTACTCGGCCGATCTTGACAATGGACAGCCGACCTGGCTGTGTCCGCCGCAGCCGGCATAGTAGCTAGTAACCGAACGGCGGCACCCTGGTTCACATGGCTGCCATCTCCAAGACAAGAATGCCCGCCGATACGCAGTGGTTCACCTTGACCTTGACAAGTATCTCTTAGGAAGACATCACGATGGCGTCCAAAGAGGCAGCCGACGACGGGAGTACAGGGCTCCGGGTCTTGACCGAAGATGCTTCGCAGCGCAACAAGACGGAGCGGCAGGCGCCGGCGCCGTAGCGGAGCCGCTGACCGGGCCGGTTCCCGATAAGTGAAAGCGGCAGCAAGGAGGCATCACTATTGGATGTGTGCTCTGCCAGCCGGGATTGCATGGAAGCGTTTCGGTATCGTAAGCTAAACCTACTATTTCGAAAGATTCGAATTTTTATAAAGATGATTGACTAGGCCACGATCCAAATTGTACGGGTTCAACTCGTCACAGACGCAGATGCCTCGCTCGCACAGGCCATGGCACGCAGCTTTCTACGTGATATCAGCAACTTTGACTGGTTTGAGTTATTCGAGACAGGAACCTGGGGCAGATGGAAACAGCCCTCTTCTTGCACGTACTTTGAACTTGCGGTGGGACTGTATGCCATCCTCAAACTACCGGTCCTGGCTGTCGCATAGTGGACAGATTCTGCTGGTCACGCGCGATTGCCGGGCCAGATCATGCACGGTAGCCTGAAAAAATGATATCGGACAGAGCTGTTGTATCACATCCAGGATAGCTGGTCCGAAGCCGCGAGCCCCGTGTGCTTCACGTGGCCGTAGCTGTCCTTGGCGTCGCTGCGGCCGACCCGGAGCAGCAGCAGCAGGGCCAAGACGTTGCTCAGCAGGCCCTATTTGAAGTTGGGAAGCCGATGCACCCTTCATATGTAGAGAGAAGCTGCTGGTGCTGTGGCGGCCCGGGCAAGACAGGTTGGGAGGGCAGCTTCGACGAGCCGACACCAGGCAGATGGCACTGCCGCACATGGTGGAACTTGACAAAACTGACGGCCGGCTGCGGAAGATTTTCAATCATCTGTGCTGCTGGCTGACAGCGGCCCTATCCCCCCTTTGCTGGTACCCGGTGGCAAGGTCGGGCAGGCAAGCCAAGTCATCTCGCCGCGAGACTTCTGGTGGCTTTGTGTGAAATAAGCAGTGTATAACTGACCGACGAATATACACTTTGCTTGCTGCGATCTCGGCGTCACCAGGGGATGACGTCAGGTGTGACTGCGGCCAACCAGTGCGCGCAGCAGGTGAGGCGTATTGTACATCGTACACGTACCGAGTATGACAATAATCTCCGCAGCATAAACTACTGCATGCCGATAGCCTTTTCAGTCATGGAAAGAAGTGAGTAACGGTTCATCTTTGCCCAACCCCGAATCATTCAACAGTTGAGAGGATCCATCACCTTTTGCATTCTCTCGCATCATCTCTGGATGCATACACCTGTTGGGTAGTCTCTCTGATTAAAATTGTGAAACCTCCTTTTGCAGTGGCATGGCTCACCTCGCTCGCACATGGCCGCGCCATTCAGTGGTGAAGCAGCTGGTCTTTCGCAACCCGAGGGTCTCCCTGTTCGCTTTGTCAATAATTTGTTCTCATTTCTCCTACATATATGACGCCCTCTATGTAGTAAATATCTGCTTTCTATGGAGGCCAATCCGCTCTCACCAGAAATCGAAGCCAACGGCAACAAGTTTACCTTTTTTTTTTTAGGTGACCACGCCTCAAACGAGCTTAAGCATGGCGACAATGGTCGCCCTGGTGCTCGCCTCATTCTCCCGATCGCCCACGAGCGCAACGTAGCCGTCGCCGACCCTGGCCATGACGACGCCCGACTCAATGTTGGCGCGCTCATAGTGCTTCGGGTAGATTTGGTAGAGCGCGTCGGCGGCGCTGCCCACCTTTACCGTCAGCTGGCTGAGCTCGCAGACACTCGGCAGCGCGACGAGCTGCGCGGCCAGGTGGCCGTCGGTGATGACGCCCGCGTGCGGGTTGAGGCGGCCGCCCACGTGCGCCTCGTAGCCGACGAAGCTCCAGCCGAGGCCAAAGGTGCCAAAGATGTGCTTGAGCGCCCTGGGCTCGGCCAAAGCCGGGAACACACCCGCAAGGACGACGGTGCCGCCCATCTGCGCGTACAGGTTGAGCTGGTCCGTCACCGTCTCCAGGTCGTCTGCGTTGGACGTGAAGCCCGCGTCAAGGACGAGGATGCCGGCAGGCACGTAGTAGCCCAGCTTGGCCCTGACCTCGTCCACCGACTTTGCCCAGACGACCTCGGTCCGGGCGGCGATTTCCTGCGTCAGCGAGGCCCATTTATCGTCGATGAGGTAGCGGCTGGGATCGGGACCGCAGCTAATGATCAAAACGGGAGATCCGTTGGCCATAGCGGCGGCAGCGGCAGAGGGAGTTGCGAGATGGTGTTTGCAAAGGACGCTGTTGAGAATGGTCGTGTAAGTGCGCGACGGCAGGTCGTTGACGGACAGATGAAAGATATGGCTGTAGGAGCGAGCGTATTGTCTATCCAGGTTTCAAAAGCGACATCTTCTCTCCCTCTAGCCCTTTGCTCATATATATAGGAAAAAGCCAGAAGACCACGCCTCTGATTCACAAGCTCTCCGGAGCCTGCTGCAGTGTTTGCCGACTGTGAAACCACCAAGCACGGTCGCCGCTGACGAGCATCTTTCTGCCCCGAAGTGCTGTGATTGCGTTCTGGGTGATGGAGTGATTGGCCTTTCTTTGCGCTGGCGAGAAGGGAAAAAAGAAAAAACGTTCAAGCCTGGAAAACCCGTGTCTGCCCAACAGGCCCTCTGGCCCAAAATATGATGTTACACACGTAGCCGCCACCCTTTTGGGGGCCCAAAAGGTGATGAATAACTAGGTTAGAAGGGAGAGTGCGCCCGTGGCCGGCGCTCTGCTGTGCAGCGTCGGCCTAACGCTACGCAAACATGTCCCTTACCCGCGCAGCATGCAAAAATGACAACAGTCGCGACACTGGCTGGCTCGGCAAACCAAACAGCTGAATCAGTATCACTGGGACACAAGGGGATGCATTGGTGTCGAGCGGGCCAAAGCCACACTGCAGCAGTAGATGGCACTGGACTAACTAGTGTTTCACGATGAATTGAGAAAAAAGAAGGCGATTTCTATGTCATTTTATTAATACTGCTCACTATTTTCGTATGCCTAAAAGAAAAATAGGTATCACAACCCTGCATGCAAGAAAACACAAGACGCTTCCGTCATACCGCCTGTGACATCTTTTCAAAGTCCCTCCTTTGGATATAAACCATGTGTAATGTTGTGTCCCAGTAGTCATCTGGCCAAGCTCCTCTCAGCTCCCGGGATACACATGCAGTGTTCAATACGTGCGTAGATCGCAGAATATACGTGACGAGAAGTGTGTCTCGTATTTGCAAGTTGTTTGTCAACATGCGGTGCTCTTTGCCAAGAGGTAACAAAAGAGATCCACCCGGTGAGTGGAAGACGTCAAAGTTGATCAAGTCTGTAAGAAGCGTTTGAAAGCTGACGAGTTGGTAGCTTCGCAATTTCAGTGGCCGAAAGCTCGGCCAAGCGGTCGACACAGACGGCGAAGAACTCATGCGCCTTTATGGTCAGATCGTTAAGCGTCTTGTGAGATTCTTCGACGTCGGTTTCGGTTCAGCGCTCTCAAGTGCTCACAGCGGGACCTCCAGCAACGGGAGCACTTCCAACAGAAGTCTTGACTGAGCCATCGAGTCCCTCAAAGAGAGCGGCAAGGATGGGCTTGATGACGGAGACCTCTAGTCTAAGGCCGTTAGTATCGATGACGGGCTGCTCATCGCGTTTGGCAGACAACTTGGCAGCGCTGGCTAGAGCTCCTGTGGCGCTCATAGCAGTGTTGCCAACGGTGTTGCCAACAGCGCCGAGAGGGTCCTTGAGCAGGCCAGCCACGGCGCCAGTGGGGGAAGCACTGGCAGCACTTTGAGTAGTACTTGTAGCGTCCTTGGTAGCTCCGGTAGCATCGCCGAGAAGATTTTCAACAGCACCCAGAGGGTCTTTGGTCAAGTCAGAGGCGGGATCAGCGGCACCAGTAGCAACCTTGGTGGCTCCAGTTACGCCACGTAGAAGCCCACCGATGGCGCCAAGAGGGTTCTTGGTCGAGTCAGAGGCGGCAGCAGTAGAAGTGGCAGAGGCGTTGGCGGATCTGGTGAGATCACTGACAAGGTTGCCAACAGTTCCTGTGGGATTCTTGCCAATGGCTCCGACGGCGCCGAGGGGATTCTTCGTCAGACCGTCGACGGGGCTGCCTGCTTTTCCGATAACACTGCTGACCAGAGGCCCGACACCAGGAACATCCTTAGCAAGTCGATTGAGAAGGCGTAGCAGGTCACTAATGAGACCTTGTTCATACATCTTCCTGATGGCAGCGTCCGTCACGCCGATGTCCTCCAGGATAGAGGCAAGCCGCTTCTCGGCAGCCTGAGTCGCGCCCTCGGTCTTGTCAAGGACAAACTTGGACGGAACAAGTTCTGGATGGGAACTCTTGAGCAGGTCCGTCAGCTTCTTCTTGTCTTCCGGGGACATGCCCTGGAAGATCAAACCGCCAGTGACCTTGTCGACATCTTCCAGGATCTTGGCTGCCTCGCTGCCAACAGATATTTGGGCAGCGACGGGAGATGGAGTAGCCGGAGAAGTGGCGGTGGAGTTGCGAGCAGTAGGGGCATCGTGGCTAGCAAGCCTGGCGACAGGGCCGTTGATAAGCTTGGTATTCTTGACGGAGATGGTGACCGTTCCGTTGAGGACAGCAAGAAGCGCAGAAGCATTGACAGCGGTGGCGTTGACGTTTGAGACGACAGGCGCAGCCAGGGCACCACTAAGGTAGGTGAAAACGGTAGCGACAACGGCGGACTTCATCTTGGCGGTTGGTTTTATGATGGTGGAATGAGCTCTCACAGTAATAGGCCAGGATAGTAGAGTGATACCAAAGACTGCTAGTAGGTGGCAAAGGTCTTGCAAGGTGTATGTGAAGGAGGCTCTGGAGAAGAAAGGCATCTTCACATTTGAGAAGCTGATGGAGGACATCTTATAGCTCTCGATTGCTTCGGCTTCGATCTCACCCCGTAAACGTGTCTCAGTCTGCTTCGAGACGCGGTTTGAAATGACAGAATTGCATGCTTTAAAACGACGAGTCAAGCTACTGAACGAGGACAATGGAACGCCACGGCGCGTAAAGAGCGACTGGCCGTCACGTATGCGGTTGGCGGCTGACGGGGCCTAGGAATCGCAGCGCAGAACCATCAAAGATGCGGTATGTAGAACGGCAATAAGCATCAAGCCCAGCGCGTGGATGAGGTAGAGTAAACCCGGCAATGAGTGCGATGCGGCGCCGGGAATGCGGTACCGTTTCAACGGCTGGTATCCCGTCAAGTGGCGGCAGCGACACCAACGGTGGGCTAGACTGAGGAACCCGCATATCAACTCAGGGTTCATCTCGTGGAAATTGTTCTGAAAAAGATGGAGAGCTTTCGAATCAAGGTTGCGCCACGTCGTGCAATGCAGGGCTGACCATGTACATAGCACCATGTCCAGTCCACCATGCACAACGGCTCGCCATTTCGACGTTTATGCACTCAAAGGTCAAGACGACTTTTCTGAATAGCTCATGTTGCATGCCGTCTCATCTGGGTTACAATCGCTCGAAGGAGGCTGTAGCTGCAGGACGTAGATGCAAAGGCCCCCATTTGCCAACTCGATCGCCTTGGGGCCGGCGACGGACTACCAAAATTAGCATTGCAGAATGTCGGAATCGCGTTGAAACATGGCAAGATGACTTAATTGCGACTTCTATGGAGCGAGAACACCGCAGAAAGCCATGGCAGGAAGACGGTAGGCGAGAATGCTGTCTGGCACAATTGCAAGCCGGGTTCCGTCGAAGGAGGCTTTCAATGTCTAATATTCCGCCGACAAGTTGCCACGGGAGGCAGTGTGCCGAGCTAGAGCGCGGTTTACTCCTTTGCTCCCAGACTATTGCCCTGCCAGGCACGCTACCCGAGGGACCACGGCGGCGGAATGCTGGGGGGGCAACCCTTGGAGAGTGAGACAGAAAATTTGGGACGGCGGTAACACGATTTCGTTGGCATCAACGCACGACTCGTCGGAAACGATAGTTTTGGACGCGAATGCCGAGTTGCGCACCCGTGCAGTAGATGGGTGAGAAGATGGAGGAATGTGTGATTCAAACGACGCGCGGTAGATGGGCCGCGGCTTGGTCGGCCGAGTTGGTGGTCGTTTTGTGAGTGGTGTAGCTGAACAATCCTACGATCTGTGCTGAGTACGTGTAGATGCTTCTCTGCTCGAGGCCATGAGTGCGCGGGATTAGAAATTAGAACGAGTTACTTGCTAGCTCAAGATGGCGACATGAATAAAAAAAAAAAAACTATTGCTGACACGTCGCTGTATAAAATGGCCGGCCATGCCACTGGCAGTGGCCAGGTGCAGGGTACCTGAGGCTGCTTCCTGCGGCCCCAACAAAGCGCAGCGCGGACGCCAATGGGCGATGCAGCATGCTGCACGCTCATCCACAGTGGAGGAGCGGTCAGGTGGTGCTGATCCGAGTTATAACATCTTTTTGAAGAGGGGAAAAGAGTGAGCAAGCACGCAACGTAAACGGATTCGTCTGCATGCATGTATTCGTTTACTCAAGCCCAACGCCAGACCCTGCCGTCATCAGTGCAGCAAATATTATGCGCGTCCCCCAATTACAGTGGAGGCGCATCTGCCGAGCCAGCCTTGGTCGATCTACTCTTTAGCGGTGTGTACCTGGCGATGGGGCGGCACGTGAGCTGAACACCGGCAGAAAAAAATAAACCATCTGCGAGTCTGTGACTTGAGACTGCAGCAAAGAGCTGCATTTGGTAGCTTGCAGTCAATTGCGCAGGCAATTACCCAAGATGAAGGCCGACTCGATCATCGCGCCATTTTCTTTTCTTCCAAATCTTTCCGGTTGTGAGGCAATTAACACGGCATCCGATTCCCAGACCCCCCAAGGCCCTTGAAAAACCCGCCGTGCGTACCTGGTAGTGTCGTTGAGGTGCCAGACTGCTTTGGGCTTGGCGCAGCACATCCGGCCTCGCGAGACCCCGCTGAGGTGACTAAAAGACGCTAGAGCCCGCTGTAGCGCTCACTGTAGCTTCCGACTGCGTAGCAGTGCAGCTCCCGCGAGAAGGCGGCTACAGCTCTCTCATCCACCAGAAACCCCCCGGCATCGCTCCCCGGAAGGCCCTGTATCTTATCTCTGACTCCCGAGGCTCTCCCCCAGTGCTGCTAATCGCCCTGGCGCTCCCCCAGCATTTGCTTCTCCCTCCGCTCGTCGGACCTCTTCTTTTTTTATCTGCATCTCACTCACCAACTCCACTCCGCTGGGCGAGTCACAGCTCAACCTTTCCGCCCGCTAATAATTGATTGTCTACCCGTCCACAACAAACTTTCTTTCTTTTTTATCCCTCTCTAATCTCCTCACCACCTTCAACTGCGCAAAAAGCCAAACATCCAGGCGCCATAACGCTACACAGGCTGTGCCGGTTGCCCTGATTGCCTTTGCGCCTGCGACCGTCACCGCTGGAATGCCTCTCTCAGTTCCCATGGCCGCCCTGGCCGGTCGAGCGCCGGCCCTGCTCCGACACGGACGCAGAATTCCCCAGACCCTGGCGGCGCGCTCCTTCACTTCGGCTACCGTCAGCAGCTCTGCTAGGCACTCAATTCGCCTCCAGCAGGCCAAGCGATGGACTCCGACTGTCGCCGCCCGCTGCTACAGTGCCCGCGCCTCCCAGGAGGCCCCCAATCCCAAGGCCTACCTTGAAAGCGGTGTGATCAAGCCGCAGCAGACAATCGATGTCAAAAAGGTACTCGTCATCGGCAGTGGTGGTCTTGCCATTGGCCAGGCCGGCGAGTTCGACTACTCTGGTGCGTCGCCGTCCAATCTGCAACTCAGTCGACCTCCCAACTAACTGGCATACCCCAGGTTCACAAGCCCTCAAGGCCCTGAAAGAGGCCGGCGTTGCTTCAGTTCTCATTAACCCCAACATTGCCACGATTCAGACCAACCACTCACTCGCCGACGAGGTTTACTACCTGCCCGTCACTCCCGAATACGTCTCGTATGTCATTGAGCGCGAAAAGCCCGATGGCATCTTCCTCTCCTTTGGTGGTCAGACCGCCCTCAATCTTGGTGTCGAGATGGAGCGCCAAGGCCTCTTTGAAAAGTACGGCGTCAAGGTTCTCGGCACCAGCGTCCATACCCTCGAGCTCTCCGAGGATCGCGACCTCTTCGCCAGGGCCCTCGAGGAGATCAACATTCCCATTGCCAAGTCTATCGCCGTTGGCACCATTGACGAAGCTCTCGATGCCGCCGACAAGATTGGCTACCCCATCATTGTCCGTGCTGCCTTTGCCCTCGGTGGCCTGGGTTCAGGCTTCGCCAACAACAAGGAGGAGCTTCGCAACATGGCCGCTCGCTCCTTGACCCTGTCGCCGCAGATTCTCGTTGAGAAGTCGCTCAAGGGCTGGAAGGAGGTCGAGTACGAAGTCGTCCGCGATGCCAACAACAACTGCATCACCGTCTGCAACATGGAAAACTTTGACCCTCTCGGTATTCACACTGGTGACTCCATCGTCGTCGCGCCCAGTCAGACGCTGAGCGACGAAGAGTACCACATGCTCCGCTCCGCTGCCATCAAGATTGTTCGCCATCTCGGTGTTGTCGGCGAATGCAACGTCCAGTACGCCCTTCAGCCCGACGGCCTCGATTACCGTGTCATTGAGGTCAACGCTCGTCTCTCCCGCTCGTCTGCCCTCGCCTCCAAGGCCACTGGTTATCCGCTCGCCTACACCGCCGCCAAGATTGGTCTCGGTCACACCCTGCCCGAGCTGCCGAACGCCGTCACCAAGACCACCACAGCCAACTTTGAGCCTTCCCTCGATTACATTGTCACAAAGATCCCTCGCTGGGACTTGTCCAAGTTCCAGCACGTCAAGCGTGACATTGGCAGCGCCATGAAGTCGGTCGGCGAGGTCATGGCTATTGGCCGTACCTTTGAAGAATCCTTCCAAAAGGCTATCCGTCAGGTCGATCCCCGCTTCGTCGGATTCCAGGGCGACAAGTTTGACGATCTTGACTTTGAGCTCCAGAACCCCACCGACCGTCGCTGGCTCGCCGTCGGCCAGGCCATGCTCCACGAGAACTACTCTGTCGACAAGGTCCACGACCTCACCAAGATTGACAAGTGGTTCCTCTACAAGCTGCAGAACCTTGTCGACTGTACCCGTGAGCTCGAGGCTGCCGGCAGTCTCGAATCCCTGCAGAGGGATCAGGTTCTCAAGGCCAAGAAGATGGGTTTCTCTGATCGTCAAATTGCCAACGCTGTCAAGAGCACCGAGGACGAGGTTCGCAAGTACCGTCTTGCTTTCGATATTCACCCCTGGGTCAAGAGAATCGAC
The DNA here is from genome assembly GCA_030778065.1 of Akanthomyces uredinophilus. Taxonomy (NCBI): domain Eukaryota; kingdom Fungi; phylum Ascomycota; class Sordariomycetes; order Hypocreales; family Cordycipitaceae; genus Akanthomyces; species Akanthomyces uredinophilus. The sequence goes on along the minus strand of JAPFRW010000173.1, from coordinate 13,559 downwards.
ACCCTCGCCGCCGAATTCCCCGCCGACACCAACTATCTGTACACGACGTACAATGGCTCCTCGCACGATGTCACTTTTGATGACAATGGTACGATTATTCTGGGCTCTGGCGTTTACCGCATCGGTAGCTCCGTCGAATTCGATTGGTGCGCCGTTAGCGCCACTCAGACTCTCCGTGAGATGGGTGAGAAGACTGTCATGATCAACGTAAGTGCCCAAGAACACCGATTTCCCCTCATTCCTCCTTCCTTCTTGAGATGCCCTGCCACGAGACTCACGCCCCGCTCCACACCTGCCACCGAGCCGCCACTAGCCACAGTGGCTAGGCCCGCTCACTTACACCACCGCGACAGCCTCAACACCAACCCTAACTGCCCCAAACTGCCTCAAATCGCCCCAATTCGCCTTTATTTCACTTGTATATGAAGCTAACATCAGCGAAGTATAATCCGGAGACCTACTCCACCGACTTTGACACTGCTGATAAACTGTACTTCGAAGAGCTCAGCTATGAGCGTGTCATGGACATCTACGAGCTGGAGGCTGCCAAGGGCGTCGTGGTGTCTGTTGGTGGCCAGCTTCCCCAGAACATTGCCCTCCGCCTGCAGGAAACCGGTGGGGCCAACGTGCTCGGCACCGACCCCCAGGACATTGACAAGGCCGAGGACCGACAAAAGTTCTCCAACATTCTCGACAGCATCGGCATCGACCAGCCCGCCTGGAAGGAGCTCACCTCGGTGGAGGCCGCCTCGACGTTTGCCCAGGAGGTCGGCTACCCTGTCCTCGTCCGCCCCAGCTACGTCCTGTCCGGCGCCGCCATGACCGTCATCCGCAGCCAGGAGGACCTCAAGGACAAGCTCGAGGCCGCCAGCAACGTCTCGCCCGACCACCCCGTCGTCATCAGCAAGTTCATCGAGGGCGCCCAGGAGATTGACGTCGACGGCGTCGCCTCCAAGGGCGAGCTCATCCTCCACGCCGTCTCCGAGCACGTCGAGCAGGCCGGCGTCCACTCCGGCGACGCCACCCTCGTCCTACCCCCCGCCAACCTCGAGGACAGCATCATGCAGCGCGTCAAGGAAATCGCCCAAAAGGTCGCCAAGGCCTGGAAGATTACCGGTCCCTTCAACATGCAGATCATCAAGGCCGACAACCCCGACGGCGGCGAGCCCCTCCTCAAGGTCATTGAGTGCAACCTCCGCGCCTCTCGCTCGTTCCCCTTTGTCTCCAAGGTCCTCGGCGTCAACTTCATCGAGGTTGCCACCAAGGCCCTCGCCGGCAAGAACGTGCCCGACCCCACCGACCTCATGGCCGTCGAGCGCGACTACCTCGCCACCAAGGTGCCGCAGTTCTCCTGGACCCGTCTCGCCGGCGCGGACCCCTTCCTGGGCGTCGAGATGTCCTCAACTGGCGAGATTGCCTGCTTCGGCAAGAACCTCGTCGAGGCCTACTGGGCCTCGCTCCAGTCCACGATGAACTTTCGCATGCCCGAACCTGGCGAGGGTCTGCTGTTTGGCGGCGAGGTCAACGAAAAGTGGCTCACCACCGTCGTCGACTACCTCGCGCCCCTCGGCTACAAGCTCTACGCCGCCGGCAACGATGTCAAGGAGCTGCTCGAGCGTGAGTGCAAGGGCAACGTCAGCGTCGAGGTGATTGAGTTCCCCACGGACGACAAGCGCGCCCTCCGTGAGGTCTTTAAGAAGTACGACATTCGCGGCGTCTTCAACCTGGCCCTTGCCCGTGGCAAGACAACCCAGGACGTCGACTACGTCATGCGTCGCAACGCTGTCGACTTTGGCGTCCCTCTGTTTATGGAGCCCAAGGTATGTTCTACATTACACGTATAAACTCTCGTCCTTTCCGCAGACTAACTTGCTATTTTCAGACTGCCATGCTCTTTGCCCAGTGCATGAGCGAGAAGCTGCCTCGCCCTGAGGGTATTCCCTCCGAGGTCCGCCGCTGGTCCGAGTTCATCGGAGGCAAGCCTCTGTAAATGGGTCGTGACTTTTGAAAGGAGAGAAAATGCGATGTTTAAAAAGCTACAGAAGCAAGGAGAGCGAAATGTATATCCCTTGCAAAGATCTGGATAAAAGTGCGGGATGTCTTTTTTTTATTGGTTAGCAGTCGCCTTTAGGGTCGTTGAATGTGGTGAATATATCGGGGTGTGTCCGGTGCAGAATGATGGGACACTGGGAATAAAGTAAAATTGGCGTAGAAGTTATTTCCTGCAATCAAGAAGATCAAATTTCTAATACAGCCCCCGGTGATATATTACATGCCGTCGCTGATATGTAGTTTCAGTAAAGCTGTGTTTTCCGACCAAACTTCCATTGACTCAGTCGTCGACGTCTTGTTCAACAAAGCTAGGGTCCGCATCGCGTCACAATAGCCGACCGATATCCAACAGGCCTGCCTGTCCGCAGTGCGGCAGCACGCCTGTGAGTAAGAGAGTCACAGGGGAAAGCACACAAAGATTCTAGGTCCGATCAATCCGCTGACTATCACAGGAACTTTACATGTTCTGCTGCCTGCGGATTACCCGTCGCAATTTGCAATGTGCCTTGCAAAGTCATTGCTAATTCTATATCTGTCAACTCAATACTAAAAGACAACCTTGTACAAGCCAAGAAAACTGTATAATGGCAGCGAATCTCATTTTGCTAATACGTCGTTGATATGGAGAATTTAGATCCCTCATACTTAATACGACTAGGCCTAAATGTGAAGGACAGTGGATAGGACTCCAATAGAGGGGCCGATCATCGCTATCATCACTGTGATCATACAGGTTATTTTTTTTCGATACCGTCAACATAGGTGAAATCAACTGGGAACTCACACCGGAATCTCAAATCTATTATATTCTTCTGAATATGCGTCTTCAACTTTGAATGGCCCGACATTACGGGTATAATAGGTCCTGCCTAGATGCTGTCTCTTGCGGTCAAGTAGGAGGAGGTGGTGCTAGAATAGAGACGCACCTTTGGCCAAATAAAACGCAGTTCGCATCGTGGGGTCAAATCGTTTTATCGGCATAGATTTGGGCGTGTGTTTGTCCATACGAGCCATAGTGATGTCGCATCTGAGGGCCAGCTCTTGAGATCTTAAGCGATCTTCGTATAGTCCCGTGCTAGATGTGTCAATATGAGTTATGATTTTACATAGAAGCCATCAAGCTTCACCAAGCCCAGAATGCCGGCGAAGCATATCTAAGATCAGTGATAGTCGATCCAGTCACTGTTGTCGCTGTCATCGCTGTTGTCGCTGTTATCGCCATTTCACTACTATCGCTCTTGTCTCTATTATCGCTATTATCGCTATTGTCAGGATTGCCGTAAACGCTACTGTTTATCGTCGTTCCCGATGTTACATAAAGGCTTGGCCAGTCGCGACGGCTTTCGAAGTGGCCGGCAGCGTAGCTCGAAGCCGCGCGCTGCATAGGCGAGTCTAAATATGCTTCTCGTGAGTAGAATGTGCCTCGCGCATTGATGTGATGTCAGCCTTGCTCGTCACTTGCACGGAGAGTACCCTGCGTCGCACAGATGCACATAAATAGCAGCGACTGCCCATGAAATTCACTAGAAGGCGTCTTCATCCTCCGAGCAAGATACTCGATGGTCTTGAGGGCCGTCAGTGACTCAAGGTTCCATGTCATTTACTTGCGAAACCACTCGGCTTCGTCGTCAACAAATCCGAAGCGCGAGGGAAGCTTTCCTCAGCCAGGGTTTGGGGCTTCTGCGCAATCGCTTCGAGTCACTTTGCAAGCTCAGCATCGTGCCAACACCCGTGGTATCTAAATGCGTTTCGGGCCTTCTAATTCGGGTTTCTAAGGAGTTCTCTGGGGATGTATCCCATATTTTCTGAGCTGTAGAAGGAACCACAGAAAAGAAGACTGTCTGAATGTATCTGTAACGAAGCTGTTCTGATTGTACAGGAGAGCAAAAATATCTATCTCCTAAGCAATAGGTATGAAGAGAGTGATGAGAAAAGCGAGGCGCCATGAAACCTTCTCCAGAAAAACGTCCGCGCGTCTGTCGGTTGCTTCATCGCGCGTTTGCTGCAAGCGTGTCTGCTTCACTGCACGCATCTGTTATTCCCCTGAGCCTTACTCTAGAGCGCATAATTAGTGGTCACGTTCTAGGAAAACCTGCCACAACGAGTTCTAGGCACCTTTGATGACGACAACAAGCTGACTCCGAAGTAGGCGAGGCAAGCACAAAGGCCACTCAGGACCATGGCCGGGCGGCCTGAACAAAGGTGGATAGATAACCCTGCATTTGCAGTCATTAACTTGGCAAGAGTTCCTGATTGGCTCGAGATTCTTTCCAGAGTTCCACAAGGTGGCATCTAGTTGTCATCACGGGGCGAGATTACCAGTACCTAACATAAGAGTAGTATCGTTGCTAGAGCTTCACTTATGGCGCGACATCTGTAGCATAGTACATTTACATTTCACCGTGTCAAAATAGTATAATAATGTAGAATACTCCATATTAAGAGCTATGTCGCTCCGGCTGATCATCACCAGTACCTCTACCAAACGCCAGCCATATCTACCATACAGCAGAAAATGCGACCCTCGAGATTCATCTCAGCACACCGCAATCGCATATAACCAACTGCACCATCCCCCATTTCGCGACAGGTAATTCACCGCGGTCGCGGCGAGCTGCTCCCTGGCCGGCGCTCGTTTAGCCTAAAGGCAGCCATCCGTTTAGTCAAAGGCTCATCCGGGTCGCGGGGCATAGAATGGCTAAGGGAAGGGGTGGAAGAAGTGGATGGTGGGGAGGTTGATGCAGAGACAGACGACGAGACGTCGGCGGGTGCGGTAAAGTCTTCATCGCGTCGGCGCTTAGGGATTCGCTCACCAGTCGATTGGAGGATGGCCTGCAGAGTCTGCCATCCCTCCGTAGAGCGCAGCTGGAACGAGTCGGCAAGATCATGCTCGCTGGCCACCTTGCAGAGTAAAGCTTCTTCGTCCTTTGTCCGTGTTAGCGATGAAGAAACCGTCACGGCTCGAGATCATACCTTGGACATGGTGCCCATTTGATGTAGGAAGCACAACAGGTGAAAATTCGACACTTCCTGACAGTTGTCACTCGTTTTCTGACCTGGCTTCATGCCCAGCGCCTTGGCGACGGCTGTGTGCTCTTGACTTTCACCGATGTATTCGCGATTTTCGATGGGGAAGCCTGTTTGCGTAAATGTTGGTTTGGGGTCGGCGGGAAAGCCGTGTGTCAGAGTAACAAAGAGATATTCAATGGGGAATGCGGGCTTGGCATTTTCTTGCACATTGGCGCCGTATTCGTTGACTTTGCGGAAGAAGACTTCAGGAATGTACCGTGTGCGACTTGTTGAGCCGTCGTCCTCCTCTTCGCCGCGCACCAGCATCTGCGTAGGGTCGGCAGAGGGCTCAATGATGTCCGCCCGTACCATTTCGACGGCGTCGTTGGAAGCTTGGTAGGCGGAAATAGAAATCTCACCATCTTCGTTGCCCGAGACGACACAAGTAACAAAGCTGGAGCCGAATCGGCCAGTATCGCTCCATTTCGTCGCCTTGGGATACTGTGCTTGTAGGCGTGCGGCAAAGCATGTCTCCAGGGAGCTGAGAAAGTAAGAATCGGCATGTCGCTTGCAAATTACAGAGCCGTTGCCTTGACCGGCGTCGAGTAGATCGGTCCAGATGACACCCACTGGTTCCAGACCGCACAGCTTGGCGACATGGTTGATGTCTTTTTGGTTCTCCCAGGCATTGAGTGACACGCCGTCCATCTCATCGACCTGTGGCGGCTCGTAAATGGCCTCCACGACAGCCTTTGTTCCGAGAGGCACTTCTGTGTACTCTGTGTATCGGCCGTATAGATACCCTAGTCGCTGGGAGCCCGTCTTACGCCAAGCGTCGATAAAGCCGTCAATGATGGACGGGCTTGAGAACTCAACATGGTCAACCATACGGAATGGTTGTGGGTTCAGCGTGATGGCACTGGGCTGGCATTTTGAGCAAACGCCTTCGGGCCACTGCGGGTGACCAGAAGGACAGTCACGCTTGACTCTGTAAAAGGGCTCGGCCAGCGGTGGGATGTAGGAGCTGCCCAGCTCGGGTTTGTTGGTGGCCGAATTTACTTTGCGCAAATGGGAGTGGAATGAAGGGTATTTGATCTTCTTGTCGGCGAGGTAGGTCGTGTCGAAGGGGTCGAGGGGCTGGCAGTAGTCGCACATGCCCTTGGGGCCGTGGCGACACATCTTGTGGTCGCGGCCGCGGGGAATTTTGCCGGTCTGGCGGTCGAGGCGATCGTCGAGGGGAGATTGCTTGACAACCTCCCAGGGTCTGGCTATTCTCTCGATCTTTGTGTCGATAGGAAAGTCCTCGCCGGGCATTACGGGTTTCCCGTTGAGCTTGCCCGTGTTGATGGGCGCGCTGCCGTTGGAGCCGTTGGCGTCATCGCTGTTTTGCTGGTATGTGATGAAGATGAGATCGCCATGCCTTTGGACGTTAGTAGCTGTCAACTGGGCGAGCGCTATAGTACGCACGAGAGACCAATCTGGCCAATCTTGAAATTGACAATATCACCGAGGCGCTTCGCGTCGCCACCCTTGGGTGAGTTGGACATGCTTATCGTCTTGGGGTCGACCGAGGGCGGGAGGTGGGGAAGCAGCTGGCGAGGTTAGAAGTGATGCTGTATTTCAGTCAAAGGCACCTACCTGCTGTCCCATTTCACCAAATGTCGTCGTCGGCTCCACGGTCAGGCGGACCATGCCGTCGGGGCCACGCACTCGTAGCAACATGTTGACGTAGAGCTGTGTCGCGGGGTAGAAGCGGTTGCGCAGCCTCTTTGGCTGGCCAAGCTGAGTGGATAGTTGTCAAGACGTGCGGAAATATTGTGCAAATGACGAGCGCAGTACCGTGGTCGAGAGAGATCAGTGTGTTGTGGAGGTGAAGTTGTGAGGTGTTGTATGATGTAGGCGGCGACTCTGATCGGTGGCGTCGGAGCTTTGGCGGGGCACTAGCCACGGTGATTTGTAACTTGTCCAATGTGACAAAGGTCCTTATAGGTGAATGGTCTGCGAAGATGGATGCGAGCGAGAAAAAGGTAGCTTCTGTTGCTTATGTGTTGCATTTAATTGTGCCTGGAGTGATTGTCGGTGTTTCTTTTCCGCGTCCTGTGGCGTCAGTTGCTGCGCACATGTTCATAGCTGTGGCACAGCGGCGTCACCCAGTGGTGCCTAGTTAGCAGGCAAATATTCGCACGCGGCAACATACCATCTCGCCGCTACAGTGACTGGATAGCCATAAGATAATTTATTGGGATATACAGCATGGCAGTAAAATAGCACAGAGCAGCAAGAAAGTGAACGATAATTAGCTGTCAAACTTGAGACTTTAGATATTTGGATGCCAAGCAAAGTAGAATTTCCTTACCTCATCTGTTCAGGCGTTGCATATCTCCGTTTGACCCCAACACTCGCCATTGACTACAGTAAGCGCTGGCGATGTTACTTGTCCATTAGGACTGCCAGCCTTCTCGGCATCATCGAGAACCTCCATACCGCGGAAAGAAATTGCTGAAAACAGCATACTTTCTATCGAGCCACTGTGTTTGAGTAGCGGTGATAAAACACTGCGACGTGTCGCTGTAGCTTGGCTAGTTTCAGCTAGCTAAAGTTGAGATACGGGAGGAGGTATGGACGCACTATTGGGCTATTGTTATACATAGAAAAAATGCCTGGCCCAGTATACTTTCGCTCAAAACCCTCATCAGTAGTCTTGAAGTCGTATGGTGCACATTTGACAGTAGACACGGCTTCGCCGATATATGTCTCGTCTCCGTCGCGCGCAAACATGCTGTGGTGGGAATGATCAAACGAAGCCCCGCGGATTTTGCAACCTCATCTCTGGACACGTAAATTAGCTTATATATCTCGCGAAATCCGAGGCTGCGCATGTTGGCCAAATCGTGACTTACGAATATAGGACAGCACCTTTTCTCAGTTCCATTCATCATGCCACCCGGTCTACCACTGATCAAACCCATGGTCCTCAGACTTGACCAACAGCAAAAGCGGCACTCTGTGTTTCATTGGCGACTTTTGGAGCATCAATCACTCGGTGTATAGCAGTTATTTTGGAAACCAGTGTTCAATTCGATTACAATCACCACAGCACGGAATGCTAACTCATCACCTACATGACCCAGGCTAAGATCACACCTACAAATATCCCAACATACACGACCAGGCTCATCAGAATCTCCAAAATCACTAGACCGCCCATGTCACCACTGCGCAGCCGAGGAGGACAGATTCCTACCCTTTGACGGTCGCCAGCTATGGACAAAGTGTTGATCGCGAGACCTCGCTCCCCTTATCGGTCGCCGCTGGCAGCCCTCAGCTGTGTTTAAACCGACCTGAAGCTGGCCCAACCCCTCTAGCGCCCGACCATGATGACGCTGCCGTGTCGACTCTCATTCTTCGAGAATAGGGCGCAGTAAGACGCAGCAATGAGAAAAATGGACTTGAACAATCGGTATGAACGCGGCGTTTTGACGCGATCAGGTCCTTACGCATGAGGGTACTGGTGTTCATGGGTGCAGGCATAATACAGTCTGTGTTGGACGTCTTCTCTATTTAGGCTAATAGTGTGCTGAAAAGAGTCTCGCTAGAAGTCAAAACCGTGAGGGACTTGGTACTTATCTCGTGTATAACTTGATAGTTAGGCATCTAGGTAGGTAACCAACCTTCTATTATATTAACTACTTTAAAATTATTATTTAGTATATACTACACTCGAAGCATTAGATCTTGAGGTGGTTTATTACAGTCTTCTCTACCAAAAGTGTTCTACTAATAATAAATTAGTAGCATTTAAACTTGCTAATATTTATATAACTTAAGTTTAAAAATGTAAATAAATACCGTATTTAGTTTAAATTAATAATATTACTCTCACAGAACTCCTGAGTAGCGCTAGTATTATGTGAGGGCTATACTGGAATATCAATATCTTGTCGAGTTTATAAGTAATTACAGTGACTCTATCCGTACCTAGAAGCATAATGCTTTACTGTAAAAGGTGACTCTGAAGTGGGTGGGTTAGCTCACAAGTGAATGCCGACTACCGCAGGGAGAAACATTGGCCCGGTTGCTGGCGCTAGAACCTGCCAGTACCAGGTGTCCGTACATGTGCTAGTGCCACAAAAGGTACGTACCCACCCTTTTACCCCAAACTGGCCACAAGCTACCGATGGTTATCTGTCCAGAACAGAGAACACGGCGATTAACTCGGCTTGGTATCGCTAGATTTCCGCATCACGAACTGCGCAACCTTTCTATCCGCCGCTCTTTTCCCACCACGCGTACTACAATTTCCCCTTGTTCGACGGCCGACACGCGAAAGCCGGGTATTAGCAGCACTAGGCCGACAATTCTTTATCTCCCGAACCGCAATCGCACCGAAAAAAACAGCCGTCACGACAACACCACATACGCACCGTCGCCAGCATGTTCAGCATCGATTGGAAGGGGCTCGCGCTGCCCTTTGCGTACCTGATGGTCCTGAGCGGCGCGCTCATGACCTTTTCCACCATTTACCGCAAGCGCAAGGCCGGTAAGGTTGCTCCCTTCCATGCCCATACGGCACACCACCACCTCACCCCTCCGCTCTCACGCTGGGGGAAAAAATGCTGACAGTTGACTAGCCGAGAGCCAGAACCTCGCCCCTTGGTTCGGCCCCAACCTCCAGCGCAACGTCTACATGTCGCTCCTCCACATGGAGCCCGAGGAGGGCAAGGAGGGCCCCGCGGTGCCCGACACGGTGCTCAAGGCCGCGCTGCTGCGCCGCGCCGTCGAGGACATTCAGCGCCTGATCCAGATCAAGACGGCCAAGCAGGCGTGCAGCTCGCTGCTGCAGCGCGGCAGCGTCGGCGACGACCTATGGCAGCGTTTCCAGCGCGCCGAGCGCGAAATGGAGGAGGAGCTCCGTGATGTCGTCACCGAGGTACGCTCTTTTTTTTTCTTCTTCTCCTCGCTTCGCTCGACGTGGGGGTTGTGAGGCCTCGCGTCTTCTCATGTTCCTTGCTCCACCGTGATTGGAGAGAAAAAAACGAGCTTTGAATAAAATTATTTCATGAATGCTAACAGGAGAAAAAAAAAAGGCCAACGCCCTCGCGCCCAACTGGGGCCCGACCATTTTCCAGTCCGCCCACGAAATCGCCAGCAACACCAAGCTCCGCGAGAGCCTCGCCGAGGTCGAGGCCCAGACCGAGTCCGAGAAGCAGTGGTGGGAGAAGCGCCGCGGCCAGATCCAGACCGCCTTTATCCAGGAGCTCGACCACGAGGCCACCACGGCCGCCGCCGCCGACAAGACGACCCAGGGCAGCAGCGCCGTCAGCGAGGACGACGCCGTGCTGGTGGACACGCCGAGCCAGGGCAAGAACTAGAAGCGCATGCGCAAGGCGAGGCGGTCCGCCAAGAAGAGCAGAAGCAGCAGCAGCGGTGGCGGCAGCAGCGGTGGCGGCAGCAGCGGCGTCTAGTAAAACTTCATCCATGAAGAGTGAGGGGCTTGCTGCTGGTCATTGGGCGGGAAAAGAAGGGGTTGGATGCATTTACAACACACAACGATGAGGAGTCTTGGGCGTAACACACATTTTAGTTTAATTTTTGTCTTGCCCGTCTGTCCATCTTTACCGGGCTTACTGGGCTAAAGAGGTATAATGGCGATTTCTTACTACGCTCGTTCACCTCTGAATTGTGTTGGCGGCGTGCGAGGTTTAACAAACTTTGCAGGTTCCAGTCGCTTCTGTTCTGTTGTTGCAACCTCTGCGAGAGAGGCAACCGTTCGATGATTCAGACAGCGTTGCTCTAAACATTGAACTTGCATCACGGCAAAACAATATTGTCTGTGCGTACACCAATCTCCGTCATCATCAGTCGCTACAAACACGTGTCGCTATTCGGGACTCAAGACGCGTTTGTAATGTGCGGTAAACTTTGACCCGGTTTAAACATGTCGTCTACACGTTGATGAAGCTCTTCATCATCAACAATCGCGAGCATGGGTCACTTTTAGGTCAAACTTTGATACGGTCAAAACATGTCGTCTGTACTTGTATCAAGCTCTGCATCACCAGCCACTGCAAGCATAGGTCACTGTTCAGAGGTCAAGACAACGTTTTTGAACATTGGACTTTGATGCGGTCAAAACACATCATCTATACTTGTCGAGCTCGTCATCATCAACAACTGCAAACAAACGTCACCGTTCGGGGTCAAGACAGCTTTCTTGTAATTTTTGAAATTTTTGTAGTGGTAAAATATACTGTCTATGCGTACATCGTAATGTGCTTGTATGCCAAGAAATGCTTCTCTAAAAGACATGCCAGAAACGAACCAAAAAATGTCAAAAGCTCGCTTTGAAAAAAAAGAACCAAAATTCCAACCACTCTGCCAGACACTCAAAAAAGGTCTCCCGTCATGAGTTGTTTGAAAACCGCTGCCAGTGGAAAAAACGCCAAATGTTTCTTGTCTCCTTTTGGTACTGCAACCAAGAAACTCTAAACCAAAAGAACAAACTCCAGTGTGTGTGTGTGTGTGTGTGTGTTGTGTGTGAAGAGTAAGAAAAAGTAGAGATCATCGACCCCAAGGACCAGGCGCCGTCTTTCTTCTCAGGGCCTCGTCGTCGGCAGCCAGCCTCGCCAGCCTCGCCTCCTGCGCAATCTCCTCCTCGCTCTTGAGCACCGAAGACGACGGGGGCGGAGGCGGGGGCGCAAAGACGGCCTCGACGGGGGACTCGCAGCCGCGCAGGCCGATGAAGCGACCCATGCGACGACGCTTAATCTCGAGGGGCGCGTCGGAGCGCCAGCGGACGGGGCAGGGGTACTGGGCGGCCCAGGGCGAGGGGCGGCCGCCGGCGGGGACGGCCTGGTGGTAGAAGCCGGCGAGGGACTCGAGCTGGGCGTCGGTCAGGAGCCAAAACTGCAGGACGTTTGTGGGAAAGTGCGGGTGTACGGCGCCGGTGGTGAGCTGGACGAGCGGGCTCAGCGGCAGGGCCATCTGGCGCAGCTTGTGGGCGAGGGCCGGGTTGCGGGCGAGCAGCGTGCTCGTCTTGACGGCGTGGGCGCCGCAGGGGCGCGACGAGGACGGGCGCGAGGCGTGGCGGCACGACGTGCGGCGGCGCTGCTGCCGGCGGAGGTGGATGGGCGACGAGGCGGCGGGCGAGGCCGTGCGAGCGGATGTGGACGTTGTCGTTGTTCTTGTCGACGCAGAAGAAGAAGAGGGGGGGGATGTGGAGGATGAGTTGTTGGAGGCCGCAGGATGCTGCGAGGAGAATTCACGGCGCATCATGGTTGCGGTATTGTGTATGGTGACGATGATGTGTGGTGGTGGTGGTGGTGGTGGTGGTGGTGTTGTTGCGTGTAAGTGAGCCCTGATGAAAGAGGCTGGGGCGGGGCGTTTGGCAGAAAATGACCAGCAACGAAATTCAAGTATCCGAGGATGAGAAGAAGAGGAAAATCTCGCAATCTTGGACTGATGGGAGGATGCAGGGTTTTTGATTGTCGTCCGAGTCAGAAATTGGGCCAAAAAAAAAAGTATCAACCGGGCGCAGAGTGCGCGATGCTTGGGCTGCCGATTGCGGTAGTGGAGAGGCCGAGTGCGTGTGTCTGACTTGTTGCAGTTGAAAACGGTGGCGGGTCTGCTGCAGCGTATATATACACGCGAGCGTCTTTGAAAAGAAAAAGCTTAAAAATATTTTCCCCGACGCTTTTGAGACTTTGCTAGCTCGCAATCGTCCGACTTTCTTTTTGATTCTCCAAGAGGTCGTTGAGCGTCGTTAAGGGCTTTGGACGTGAGACAAAGGCGGGATGCGTGGTGCTGCGGTGCTAGTGCGTGACTCGTGATGACGCTGCTTTCAATGCAAATGTCCTCGGAAAAAAAGAAAGAATCCTTTGGAGTCGGGATGCTGATTGCTTTGATATATCGACTTCTTTTTTAGGTGTTGTCCTTTGAACTGTCGAGTCGGAAATGTTTCCGTCGCTTCGTGTTGGACAAAGAAATCGGTGGCACCTGCAAGCCGCTTTAGGTGATGCTAGGTCTGCGAGTCGCTGCAGTCCAACACTGGTATGCAGGCAGGACAAAGGGCTTTTTGTATACTGCGGCGAAGAAACAAGAGATCCGACCCAAAACACGGAACACTAAGCGGATGCAAGAAAACAAACGTCCTTGAAACAACCAGAAACGAAGAAAAACACACAGATCCTATGCGTATCGGGGGGAGGATGGATGGAGGCGAGGAGGGTTATCTGGACTTTTGGTATGGGAAGAAGGGGAAAGGTAACACAAAAGAGGGGGGGTAGAACGAGTTAAGAAGGTCAGAAACAAGAGGAGTCGTTTTCCGGTACGGAGTAGCGTGGAGAAGATGAGAGGGACCAAGTAGGAAGGAGTGAGAATTGTGTCTGTGGTGTGTGTAAAACAAGGTTCAAGCGCTGAATCAGGAAGCACAACGAGGCAAGGCGAACGTCTTCCGTGGACCCTGTTCGTTGGGTTGACGAGGGGGGGGGGGGGGGGGG